>JARKHS020024747.1:0-20689 GCA_030143305.2 Amblyomma americanum | reverse complement strand
GCAGAGTTCTTAAGCTCGCGTCTTCAACAATTTTAACTTTGATTTTTTTTCCCTCACGCAGCCACATGGATAGGGGGCGGTTACGTGCACAGCGCGGCCGAATCAATATACAGATACGGCCTCGTGTGGTGCCAAGCCCCTTTCGGATACGCCTGCAGCCTTTTTGTCGGTACGCAAACATTGTTTTCTTCCGTTGTTACCTTTAGCTTTCAGTCAATATTGCGCCAGCGAGCCAGCCGGGAAAAAAGGACAGGCTTGCTCCTTCTTTATCGGCGCATTGATTCGGGTCGGCGTGTGATCGATGGAAATTCCTAAAAAGAACGACGCGAAGAAACGGCCAGTGGCCGCAGGAGCTGACGCAGCCGTGAAACTTCTGGCTAACTTTAGCCTCCGAGTCCCTCGCTCGAGATTGCGTCTGTTGCTATCGTTCTCGTTGTGCACTTCGTGGGCGTATGCGTTCGCATATGCGGCTGAAGTGCCGTATTCACGAGGAAGGCGAACCTGCTCCCACTTTACATCATCTGCGAACTCTTTTCAAATTCATGACGCCCTTTCAAGTAGCTGTGTTTATCCGTGAATTTCCTCGCGCTTTTTAACGTGTATGCGTCATGCCTGGTGAGAATGCATGGTAGGCTGTGCTATCTATAGGCGCAGTTGGCTGTGCTATCTATAGGCGCAGTTATGGCAGCAGCGCAAAATGTGCAATGTCGAAAAGACGTTGATTAAACTTGGGTTCGGGCCAGTTGGTTAACAATCACAAGCATTTTTGACACTGCAAAGTTACTACAGGACGACGGTAAAAAAAAGGAACGAAAACACACGGACAACACGGTTAAGCGCACACTGCCAAAAGAAGTTCTATCGCGAGATAAAGGAAAAAAGAAAACGAAAACCCAACGTGGGTACCGATAGACGACTTAGAGAATGACATTTACATGTTGCCTCGTGACAATGCGATAACTTCAAACTGATAATTTTCGAAGCCGGGTTCTTGCTGGTGCTGTCCACAGGGTAGCGCGCGCAGCCCGTTCCTTTTCATGCGTCTTTGAGCGACTTCGACATCTATCTGCGCCATATCTGTCTTGGAATAGAAGCTCCATTTCTTCATTGGTCAGCGCTACCGATTGGACGCTTACACAGTCGCTTCCCAAACCAGTCTTCATTCTGAAGGCCTCAATTATCTCCCTTCTTAAAGTAATGCGGGATTTTGCCAAAATGGCCCTTTCTTGGAATTTCGCCTCGCAACATTGTGGGGGAGGATCCGTCTGGGGTTGCTCCTTGCCACACTGTGAGCAATGGGCTGCCAAGTTGCCACCCTCTCGCAGGGAGTCGCCGGCATTCCGGTGCCCCCTTAGCCGATCGTTGAGGCAGCGCCCGGTGTGTCCAACGTAACTCTTTCCGCATGAAAGGGGAATTTTGCAGACCACCCCCACTGAGCAGTCGACGAACTTTGTCTCGTGTAGTACTCCACACCCTTCGTTTGGCTTCGTTGTGTTGACCTTCGAGCACAGTCCATTGAGTTTGTTTGGGGCAGAGAGCACAACGTTCACGTCGAACCTGTTGCCAATTTTCTTTGACTGGTGCGTTATCCCATGAATGTGCGGTAGCACGACGAACGGTCTCTTGTTTTTTTCCTGGGTGGTTATCTGCCTTCGGGCCACACCTAGTTCAAGATAGTTTTAACCCACAGATAAAAAGGCTGTGCAGAAGTGAGTACCCAAGGGGCGTTCTAGTGTCTGCAGAAGAAAGATGCTTGTAGAGAATTTTGCCTCAATGAAGTCAGAGAATCGCCCAGGAAGAAAACAAGAGACCGTTCGTCATGCTACCGCACATTCATGGGATAACGCACCAGTTCAATAAAATTGGCAACAGGTTCGACCTGAACTTTGTGCTCTCTGCCCCAAACCAACTCAATGGACTCTGCCGGAGGGTCAACACAACGAGGCCAAACGAATGGTGTGGTGTACGAAACGAAGCAAAATTCGTTCACTGCTCTGTGAAGGTGGTCTACAAGATACCCTTTTCTTGCGGAAAGGCTTACGTTGGACACACCGGGCGCTGCCTCAACGATCGGCTAAGGGGGCTCCGGAACACGTGCGACCCCCTGCAAGGGTATGACAACTTGGCAGCCCATTGCTCTCGATGTGGCAAAAAGCAACCCCAGACGGATCTTCCCCCACAAAGTTGCGAGGCAAAATTTCAAGCAACGACCATTTTGGCAAAATCCCTCAATACTTTAAGAAGGGAGATAATCGAGGCCTTCAGAATGAAGTCTGGTTTGGAAAGCGACTGCGTAAGCGTTCCATCGGTAGTGCTGACCAAGAAGAAATGCAGCTTCTATTCCAAGACATAAATTGCTGTCGATAGATTTCGAAGCTGCTCAGAGACGCATGAAAAGAAACCGGTTGCGCGCTCTACCCCATGCTCAGCACCAACAGGAACCTGGCTTCGAAAATTATCAGAGTTTAAAGTTATCGCATTGCCACGAGGCAATATGTAAATTTCATTCTCTAGTAGTCTATCGGTACCCGCGTGTGGGTTTTTGTTTTCTTTTTTCCTTTCTCTCGCGATAAAGCTTCTTTTGCTAGTGTGCGCTTAGCCATGTTGTCCGTATGTTTTCGTTCCTTTTTTACCGTCGTTTTGTAGTAACTTTGCAGCGCCAAAAAATGCTTGTGTCGAACAGACTACGTAGATAACGTCATCTCTCATCAGAGTCGTTACCATAAGAATCATGGTACTCAATGAGGCCGACGCCGAAAAGCTTTTTTACGAGATAAAGTTCAGCCGGACTTCTTGGCTTCCTTAACTGCAGGACTCGATTTAATTTGCACGAGACGGCCGGTAAACTATTTCTCGTACCTCAGCAGAAAGTTTTATCTTGAGAAGTTCACAAACCGTTATGCTAATGGATTAACGCGACTTCTTCCAGCGAAAAGTTGCTTGCGTGTGGTGAAGACAAGCGTGCATCCGTGAGACTGAAGGCGTGAATGTCCTTAAATAGCAACAAAGAATTTACTGCCTCCCTTCCTTGTCTGAAAAGCTCTGCGTTGAAAACCCAGCGCCTGATTTTTGCATTTTCTTTCATATAGGGAAGCCCGCACGTAGGCCCTCACTCGCCCAGGCTCTTAAAAGCTCGCGTTGAATAGCAGCACACTTCGTCGACCCATTGCCTTCTATAAGACAGATCGGTTTTCTTCAGTTTCAGTTTAGTTTATTTGTACAAAAAGAAAGAAATCAGGGCCCTTGTCAACATGTTTCTACAGCTCGACAAGGGCCCTGCCACCTATTGAACGTGGCAATACAGCGGAATTTAAGGCAACAGCAGCGTCTCCGAATAGGTCAATGCATGGAAACGGACTGTACAAAGAAAGGAATACTACCATTTCTGCGCGCGAAAAAAAAAAGACATGTTTTGTATCACATGAGAATAAACAGCAATAAAAAACTACATTCGGGAGAGGGATAGATTTTCGCGACAGAAACGACTCACACTCTTGTTAGATGGGTGAAGTCACTCTGTAGTCAACCTATATAACAAAGTGGGAAAAGTATTACATAGAGGCTGTTTATTGTAGTGCGCTCGAGGTGTAGGGATGTACCATTTTTCTCTACGTCATGTCATTTGAACTGAAATATTAAACAATGGGAGGATACCATGTTTCAAAAACAGAGCAATATTTAAATGGACATAAGTTACATCAGGTCTGCAACAGAATGCCCTATTTTGTAGTAGACATCATTGGGCAAGTTTGTGACAACTGTGCTGCACCAGATCCCGCAACAATATAGGAGGAGCGAAAATACTAACGCATTAAGCGTGGGGTTCGATCGCTGTCGCTCACTAAAAAGCCACCCCTCCGTCCGCAAGACTCGAACGTCGTGTAAACGCGTCGTGTCTACAAGCGTGCGCACTCACTTAAGTCGATGTGAAGCTACAGAGCGTTGGCGCTGGAAACTTGATCTGCGCCGGTATTCGATTATCCACGAACGGTAGCCATGAACCGTGTCCCGGAAAGCGGCCCCGCAACAAAGCTCGTGCGTTTTCAACGGCAGAAGTTCGTTTCCGTCCGTACTGTGTGGTGTTTATGCGAGCATGGGCGTGGCTGTTCGTGTGTGCACGCGTGTTGAGGCGGAGGAGGGGTGTACTTGGATAGAAGCTTAGACGGCCCTGCAGGAGGAAGTTTCTAGGTGCCATTCGTTGTCTAAACTGAAGGACGGAACGGGGCTAAAGCAGATTATTCAAGCCATGTCGAACATGGCAGTTACAGCAGTCTTTCCCAGTGTTGCTGGAATCCCGTCTTTGCTGCAGCAAAAATTTAAGTAATGGAGGCTGATATACCCGGTAAACATTGTGCTCCGTTTTTAAGTACAAAAACGGGCCATGCGAAAGCGTCAGTCAACACATTTTCATTGCAAAGTAGAACGGACATTTCTTTCGATTTCAACTAACACAAACAGCGACCATCCCCGCTACAAAAGATCACGTCTTAAATTTTTAATCCAGTTAGCAATGAATCAAGTCACCGCGGTGGCGCAGTGGTTGTGGCGCTCGGCTGGTGTCCCGAAGGACGCGGGTTCGATCCCGGCCGCGGCGGTCGAATTTCAATGGAGGCGAAATGCGAGATGCCCGTATACTGCGCAATGGCGGAGCACGTTAAAGAACCCCAGGTGGTCGAAATCATTCCGGAGCCCTTCACTACGGCGTCCCTCATAGCCTGAGTCGCTTTGGGACGTCAAACTCCCATAAACCAAAGAATCGGTCTGATACCTGGCTCCCCGCGTGATCTCCGTTTTGGCGTCGCAGCCCACAGCAGGCTGTTGCCTCAGCTTGTTTAACTAAACCACGAGAGGAAGTCTACCCAGCACGCTTTTTTCTCTAACTTGTGCGTTGTGTTTCCACCGTGCTGATACCGCAAGGAAAGGCTCGAACATCGTGCCGGGGCCATTGGAACTCTGGGCCTGTTTAATATAACCATTTTGTTTTCTTTGCCTCTATTGTCTTCAGCCGCGCTGAATCCCAAGTCACCCGCATTAGTGGACACGCCACGTCGCTTCATGTGGGAAGAAAGAACGTGGAGTACAATAGGAACACAGTCGCTGTATTATATGCCGGTTCTGATTTACGTACGCTTCCCGAATAGCCGGAGACTACAGCCGGGAGGTGCTAACTCTGCGGAAGGGGCCTGCAGACTCCCGTCGGAACACGCGCGATCGCGCATCTCTGTACTCGCTCGTCAAACCCACCCGTTCGACGCTGCGTCGCAGGCGGCTCCTTCTTCGCCGTCAAGATGAGGGCCGCGGAGTACGAGACGATGCTGGACCCTTTCCAGGAGCACTTCGGGCCCGGCATGGGGGCCTTGCTTTTCATACCGGCTTTCATGGGGGAGCTCTTCTGGATGTCGGCCATTTTCTCGGCGCTCGGTGAGTGAGCGCGAATAGTGGCAGATGCTTCTCTTATTTTACATCTCTCTTTCATCGTTCGGCAATTCCAATCAAAAACGGATTACTGATCTGGGCGTGAAAAGCTGGAAACGGAGCCCTGTTTGAGTACTGCGCGTGTTATTGTGCCACGTGTCATAAAGAGACCGCCCTAAAAGAAACTGAAACGAGTAATGTGCCTCAAAATATGGCCATTGTCCGTCTACCACCTGCCTAAGTCTTGTTCGTAACCTGGAAGTCAAAGGGTCATGCCCGCCAACCGTGAAGCCATGTCGCTCAATAGAAAATTTTTGTTCTCTGTTACCCATGGAGCCGCTGCCTACTTCGTTGACTGTAGTTCGTGAGACCCGGTCCTTGATTTTAGTAGACTGCTGAGCTTCTGAATTTGGTGACGTTTGTTCTACCTGACAGCTGATAACATCGAAGAAAAGTCAGCATGCGATGCACTTGCGCTTGTTATGAAATTGTTAAAGCCGCAGTTCTTCGCCGGGGCTTCCATCCCACAAAGACAACTTCCGACCAATATCCCCAATATGCGCAAAATGAATCCTGAGTGGGGAAAATATTTTAATACATAAAAAATGATCGCAAAACCTCTCGAAGGTGAATTGTAAAAAGAATATCACGCAATATTTTTCAAATTACAGCGCATTCGCTTCGCGTGCGCATATGAGCAGCACCTGACGCTGGTAGTATAATTTTCAAACCATTTTACCTCATAAATTTCGCGAATGTCACATTTCTGTCATTGCGGCCTTGTCACGACCCGACGAATATAAAGGGTAGAAGTACGAGCAAGTTGTGTGTTCAAGGTAGTGTGGTCATAGCGCGAAACATCACGAAAGAGAGAACAAAACACGCGTAGAATCTTCCCTTTTCAGTCTCATGGTCTCTTTTTTCCTGCGGTGTCATGCATTGTTCTCTGTATATATTATTTTTTATTTTGAATAAACTCATGAGTTGATAGCGCTGTGTGTCTCCTGTTCTCCTTTTCGTGATGTCGCTTTCGGGCTGTGATCACGTTACTTTGATTATAAAGGCACGTTCCGTCGCTACAACTTGTTCCCGAGTGAAGTTGCTTATCAGGGTAATCAGTTCCATAAGTAAAAAAAAACCTTTATGCTGGAGGTGTATACCCTTAAACAGAGTGGAGGGTTTATTCAAATAAGATATGTTTTTCTTCTGTATTCGCAAAAAGAGGCTCCAATAACCACGTGGAAACAAACATTGAGAAGTAGCGGCTGGCACGCACCACGTGCTTTTCTTTGGCGGCCCTTGTACTAGTTACTTTTGTCTCTCTTATTCATGTTTTATGCATTTTGCGTGAAAAATGCCTGATGTGTCGGAAAGTTTCAACGTAGAACTGACGAATTAAGTGGGTCAATTAGGCGAGAGTGTGGCATGCTTTTAGTGCGAAAGCACTATTTAAACGGTTACTATCAAAAATCTTGTGTGAAGCCTCGATGTAACTCGGGTTAGTCCGGAGGGGCATCGAGCAAGCTGCACCCAATGGAAGGAAGCTCTGGTAATCTCAGAGTAGCGTTGCGCCAGCTGTAGCCAATGGGAGGGATACCTTGGCACCCTCAAGGTCCCTTGCTTTCGCACCCGTCGCACAAGCTGTAGCCAATGGGAGGAAGCTCTGGCAATCTCGGAGTAGCGTTGCATCAGCTGTTGCCATTGGGAAAGAGACCTTGGCACCCTCAAGGTCCCTTGCTTTCGCATCCGTCGCGCAAGTTGCAGCCAATGGGAGGCAGCTCTGGTAATTTCGGAGTAGCGTTGCGCCAGCTGTAGCCAATGGGAGGGAGACCTTGGCACCCTCAAGCTCCCTTGCTTTCGCATCCATCGCGCAAGTTGCAGCCAATGGGAGGCAGCTCTGGTAATTTCGGAGTAGCGTTGCGCCAGCTGTAGCCAATTTGAGGGAGACCTTGGCACCCTCAAGGTCCCTTGCTTTCGCATCCGTCGCGCAAGTTGCAGCCAATGGGAGGAAGCTCTGGTAATCTCGGAGTAGCGTTGCGCCAGCTGTAGCCAATGGTAGGGATACCTTGACACCCTAAGGTCCCTTGCTTTCGCATCCGTGGCGCAAGCCGCACCCAATGGAAGGAAGCTCTGGTAATCTCGGAGTAGCGTTGCGCCAGCTGTAGCCAATGGGAGGGATACCTTGGCACCCTCAAGGTCCATTGCTTTCGCACCCGTCGCACAAGCTGTAGCCAATGGGAGGAAGCTCTGGCAATCTCGGAGTAGCGTTGCACCAGCTGTTGCCATTGGGAGGGAGACCTTGGCACCCTCAAGGTCCCTTGCTTTCGCATCCGTCGCGCAAGTTGCAGCCAATGGGAGGCAGCTCTGGTAATTTCGGAGTAGCGCTGCGCCAGCTGTAGCCAATTTGAGGGAGACCTTGGCACCCTCAAGGTCCCTTGCTTTCGCATCCGTCGCGCAAGTTGCACCCAATGGGAGGAAGCTCTGGTAATCTCGGAGTAGCGTTGCGCCAGCTGTAGCCAATTTGAGGGAGACCTTGGCACCCTCAAGGTCCCTTGCTTTCGCATCCGTCGCGCAAGTTGCACCCAATGGGAGGAAGCTCTGGTAATCTCGGAGTAGCGTTGCGCCAGCTGTAGCCAATGGGAGGGATACCATGACACCCTAAGATCCCTTGCTTTCGCATCCGTCGCGCAAGCTGCACCCAATGGAAGGAAGCTCTGGTAATCTCGGAGTAGCGTTGCGCCAGCTGTAGCCAATGGGAGGGATACCTTGGCACCCTCAAGGTCCCTTGCTTTCGCACCCGTCGCACAAGCTGTAGCCAATGGGAGGAAGCTCTGGCAATCTCGGAGTAGCGTTGCACCAGCTGTTGCCATTGGGAGGGAGACCTTGGCACCCTCAAGGTCCCTTGCTTTCGCATCCGTCGCGCAAGTTGCAGCCAATGGGAGGCAGCTCTGGTAATTTCGGAGTAGCGTTGCGCCAGCTGTAGCCAATGGGAGGGAGACCTTGGCACCCTCGAGGTCCCTTGCTTTCGCATCCGTCACGCAAGTTGCACCCAATGGGAGGAAGCTCTGGTAATCTCGGAGTAGCGTTGCACCAGCTGTTGCCATTGAGAGGGAGACCTCGGCACCCTCAAGGTCCCTTGCTTTCGCATCCGTCGCGCAAGTTGCAGCCAATGGGAGGCAGCTCTGGTAATTTCAGAGTAGCGTTGCGCCAGCTGTAGCCAATTTGAGGGAGACCTTGGCACCCTCAAGGTCCCTTGCTTTCGCATCCGTCGCGCAAGTTGCACCCAATGGGAGGAAGCTCTGGTAATCTCGGAGTAGCGTTGCGCCAGCTGTAGCCAATGGGAGGGATACCTTGGCACCCTCAAGGTCCCTTGCTTTCGCACCCGTCGCACAAGCTGTAGCCAATGGGAGGAAGCTCTGGCAATCTCGGAGTAGCGTTGCACCAGCTGTTGCCATTGGGAGGGAGACCTTGGCACCCTCAAGGTCCCTTGCTTTCGCATCCGTCGCGCAAGTTGCAGTCAATGGGAGGCAGCTCTGATAATTTCGGAGTAGCGTTGCGCCAGCTGTAGCCAATTTGAGGGATACCTTGGCACCCTCAAGGTCCCTTGCTTTCGCATCCGTCGCGCAAGTTGCACCCAATGGGAGGAAGCTCTGGTAATCTCGGAGTAGCGTTGCGCCAGCTGTAGCCAATGGGAGGGATACCTTGGCACCCTCAAGGTCCCTTGCTTTCGCATCCATCGCGCAAGTTGCAGCCAATGGGAAGCAGCTCTGGTAATCTTGCAGTAGCGTTGCGCCAGCCGTAGGCATTGGGAGGGAGACCTTGGCACCCTCAAGGTCCCTTGCTTTCGCATCCGTCGCGCAAGTTTCAGCCAATGGGAGGCAGCTCTGGTAATTTTGGAGTAGCGTTGCGCCAGCTGTAGCCACTGGGAGGGAGACCTTGGCACCTTCAAGGCCTCTTGCTTTCGCACCTTTCAATCAAGGGGCGCTTTCGCATGTCTACTCGGTTTAACTACGTCAAAACTATGCCACTTTATCAGTTCACTGCTTACATTGCCTGCACTGACCAGTAAATAAAGGTTGTCGAGGCCAGCTTGCAGCAACCCTATAACAGCAGAGGTACTCGCGTCTCCTAACTCGCACATTTATGCGCAGCTGCAGCTCATGCAAGGTGGCCTTGCACCCAAAGTCTTGTTCCTTGATTACGACTTCTGGCTTGCATGCGGGCAGCCACTGTGTCACCGACGACGAGCCAAAGGAAGCTAGAAGCCCTCTTCAAGGTTCTTTTTGACTGCAGTGAGGTGAAATGATGTTGCAGGACTCTCCGCGGCTAGCGAACTTCTGTGAAAGCGTGATGCGATAGCCATTACATGGATAACATACCGATTCTATTTCAATTCTGTTCTCCTTTCATTTTCTGCTCCCATCCCCACTGGCACAAGCGACGCCGCCCCGCCCCCATTCTCCCCCTTCATCGGGATCTGCCAGTCGACATGTCGCACGATAAGATTGATTGATTGATTTCTGGTCAGCTAATAATGGTGATGTGGCTTTTTTCAGTTTGTCTCGTTTTCATTTGTCATTGTCAGTTTCCGTCAGTCGCGCAGTTGCTGTGCTATTAGCTGCTTATAGAAATAATTGGAGACCTAGAAAGAATCCTAAACGATAGCTGACGCACTGCGTTCAAATTGTCATCGCTATAGTACAGACACGCAGGCAGAATGCTCCGACATGGCCCCATATTCGTGCGCAGGTGCAACGCTGCATGTCAGCCTGGGCATCTCGCACAATGAAGCGATCCTGGGTCCTGCATTCCTGTTAATGTTTTACACATTCACTGGTGGATTCTGCGCAGTGGCCTACACCGACGCTTTGCAACTGTCGGCGACGGTTATTGGCCTGGTAAGTTCTTCAGCCACACGAAACGTCCCACCCTTGCGGGTCTGATAAAGCGCGCTATAATCGCTAACACAGTCCGGATACTTTGGTGAAAATAAGGGGCAAACCATAAACGAACAACTTGCACATGAGTCCTGTTAGCCGGGCCTATCGAACTGAAGCATTTCTTAAGTCGCAGGGGTAAGAAGAACTAAGGTCTTACTCGATATGCAGAATAAAGTTTTTATTCTCGAAAACTTATGTCATGGTCATCAGCCACAGTAGGCCTCTCATTCGTGGCCGATTCCCCCCAGCGTGGGTACGTGTCACTGGGACGACTGGATAACAACAACAAAAAAGTTGGCGGTGGTTTAGCGATAGCTACAGCTGGCGGGGTGAAACTTGTTCAGTTGAATAGCAAAGTCAGTTTTTCGCCGCACAGTTTTGCTGGGCATTCCTTCTTCATCTTGTCCCAATCATAAAGTTTAATGGCGCAAGGGAACGAACACAGGAAGACACAGAGACAGAAAGAGCGCCTACTACAAACTGAGTTTATTTCGGAAAACACCACCTTAATGCGCCAGTACATTATCACCATCAGTGCGTTATCATAGTGAGGACAAGCTAACAAGAAAAATATATCTACAGAAAAAGATTACATTTAAGCATAAAAGCCAGAGTATTGCTACTCACAGAGCAAGGCATTAAAAGTTTACGAACATGATAAGATTGGATGACAAGATCTACACATGACCATCTAAAAAATCCACTTCCCGGCCGCTGAGCTTGACCGATGAAATGCTTATGCACGTGGGCCCACCTTTCATAAGCATAAGCACTTCGTCGGTCAAGCTCAGCTGCCGGGAACTGAATTTTTTAGACGGTCATGTGTAGATCTTGTCATCCAATCTTGTTATCATGTTCGTAAATTTTTCATGCCTTGCTCTGTGAGTAGCAATTCTCTGGCTTTTATGCTTAAATGTAAACTTTTTCTGTAGATATGTTTTTATTGTTAGCTTGTCCTCACTATGATAACGTACTGATGGTGATAATGTACTGGCGTATAAAGGTGGTGTTTTCCGCAATAAACTCAGTTGGTAGTAGGCGCTCTTTCGGTGTCTCTGTCTTCCCGTGTTCGTTCCCCTGCGCCATTCAACTTTGATGAACCAACTAGCCCAACAGCAAGTACATCGTCGTCCCACTTGACACAGCGCATGCGCACAGCTGTTGCAGCTTGGTTTCGCCGGCGCGCCGCACCGCTGCTCCGCACCACGTGGCTGGTCACGTGACCAACCACGTGATCAGCCACGGCGCCGCACCGCCGGCAGCTACTCCGCACCACGTGACAGCGTGGCGGCACAGCCACAGGATGGCGTCGCCCCTACTGAAAAATATATATAGGTTTGAACGGGTCAGCAAATGGGATTATGGCACATTTGGTTTGGCTTTATAGGATGGACGTCCCACAGCGGCTCAGTCTATGATTGACACCGTAGTGGAGGGCTCCGGATAATTTCGACCACCTGGGGTTCTTAACGGGCACTAACAATGCACAGTACACGGAATTTTCACATTTTTCCTCCATCGAAGTGCTACCGTAGTGGGCGGGTTCAAACCCACGACTTGAATGCACTGTGTGATGTAAGTGCACTGAAACTAACCACGGATAATGGTAGTTATACGGAACCCTCCACTAAGCAGTCACTCAAAGGCTGAATCGCTTTGGAAGCTTCATCCTATAATGTTAAACAAAATGTGCCATAATCCTATTTGTCTCCTATTCAAACCTGTACACATTTTTCAATAGGGCCGCCACGCTGAAGACTCGAAATGTTGCCGTAAGGTAGCTATCGCTACAGAATTACTCCCTCCGCGGGCGCAGCGGCACTCTACCGTGGAATTTTCCCGTCCTATGGCGAAGATTTATGGGCCTATACTTTAGTTTGGCGTTTTTTTTATTCTTTGAGTGAGGCATCGAGGGGCGCTGTACGGTTGTTTTATGTGATCTCTAGCATGAACATTAGTGCCGGAAGGAGAGGCATACATTGATTTGCTCCGAATAACACACTGTGGTCGCAGCATTAATTAGCGTCGTTTCGCATCGATGATTTCCACATCGAAGACGCCGTTCATGCAGCCAGGCTACTAATGGGAGTTTCAGAGCACCACAGCGTGCTTTGCCGATGTGCGGGCTTATAGAGCACAGAATTTTCTCGTCTTTAAGGCATGATAGTGTGAATTGAAGAGACGTTTAATAGCGCCGAAGCAATGCACTAGCAGCTGGCGGCGCGTCCTTCACGAGGGAAGCCTCCACACACGTCTTCCCAAATCGATCCCTGTTCCAGTGGGCCGCCGTGCCTTTCATCGTTCTTCACCCCAGCGTGGACAAGGTCTCGTATCCAGCCAACAACTGGCTGGGGGGCGTCGAAGCAGAGTACTACGCCTTTTACGTGGACAGGATGCTCATGATCACCCTTGGCGGCATCTGCTGGCAGGTGCGTGTCTGGTTTCCTGCGCGTCTTTTCGAAGGCTTTCATATTCGGTAGCAAGCTCATCGCACTCCGGACCGGCAGCGATGCAAGGACGCTCTCTTGCATGTCTGCGGTCTCCTAAAGTTAATTCCATCCGTTCTCCTATTTTCGGGGTACTTTTTTTTCGAATGTATATGATGCATGCAACAGAATTCCTAAAAGAGCATGCTGACCCTGACGATTTGCGCCTGCAGGAGCGTGTTGTCTCATGCTGTTGCGCAATCAGTGTCGGTGCTATAGTTGGCCAATCGCGTTGTTTGGATTAATGCCGCGCTCCCTAGTACGAGTGGCACTAGTACCCTGCCCTTATCTGGTCTTCCACCTTTGTCTTTTGCGCCACATATGTTCAGCTACCGTCCGCGCATGCAGCGCCTGCGGTAGAGCAGCCGGGATGACTGCCCCCTTTTTATTGCAGACCTCAACCTTTCCCGCTACTCTGCCTTCGCGGAAAACATAATTACGTCATGCGCTTGCATTGTCTGCACACAAGGCACCAACATATGAACATGAAAAAAATTACGGGACGTTACAAGTGTACATGGGGTGATAATCTGGTCGAGGGTACGAACTGTGTTGCAAGCATTTATCTTCACGATGTTTAGACTATTAAGAAGCTGGTGTGAACAAACCGCCATAGACACAACGTTCGTCCTTTCGTGTCTTCTGTCTATGTTTGTCATCATTGAAGGGCAAAAGTGAAGTGAATTTGTTGCGATTACGTGACTAAATAGGCGTTCGCAACTGGCCATTATACACAACGGTGTAACACCGACTTTTGGCGCTAACTCATGCTCAGGATTCTTGCCCAAAATTTTTGAATATAGGTATATTGTAAGGTACTGTTATGGAAATATTGAAGGTAATCGCCCATTCTTCTAATGCGTAGCAAGATGTTTCTTTTAAGGTTTGTCCATCTATCGCGTTCAGCAGTTAAGACTGCCATAGAAAACCAATGGGGAACGTTTTTGACCATAGCAAGAACGTTAATAGCAAAACAATGCAAGCCTGCCGACGAGATAGTTTGGCTATACTAATTATTACAGTGAAATCCTACAATACTTGAAAAAATTGCGCTCATAAGCACTTTACCGCTGAAAAATGTTTTTGTCCAGAATTACTGGGTATGAAAGAGTCAGGCCTAATACCAAAACATGTTTTCCATGACAACGCACAGTTTTGCAGAAAAAACAGTCATGTAGCCAAGTGTCTGGAGAAATAATCTTTCGTCCATGAAAGACCCCATTGTCTCAGTCCTGTGTGCTGCATTCCTTAGGTGAAACTTGAACATAACGCATGTTCCCGCGCAAGTGACATCGCGCGTAGCTAACTACCAGCAGCCTTCATTTATTTTTGTAGCTACTGAGTTTATGAGCGCTCAGTAGAAATAATCGATTTAGTCGTGAAACGCTGAACAAAATGAAACGCTTCGAAAACATCGGTGGTATTGGCGACAGCACTGGACTTAAAGCTCCGAAGTCGAAATGAACTGTCCCCATCCTGCTACGTCAGCGATGGCTATAGAAAACCATATTAGCAGAGTGTCAGGGACGAAATATCGCTGCCTAAGTTACCAGAGTTTCTATGACGCAGCGCGATATGCCGCACACTAAATGTGGCGGAGGCTTGCCAGCGCGAGAAGCTGTGAATGAGCGTCGAAAATAGCAAAAGCGGCAATCGGCTTCCTGGTCTGGTTGTTATCAAGTGATAGCGTATAAGTGATGCATACCCCACACCCACCGACGGTGTCACACCTTGGTTGGTGCACGGAAGAGCCAGCCGCGACCTGCTACCTGATACGGTTGTAAAGTGCAAAGTGGAGAGAGAAAAAATTCCCCTCTCCACTTGTAGGAGTAAGGAGAGTGAAGCTGGAAGGTGGCTGGCTACCTTGAAAGGAGGAGATACTGAAGCGGGCGGAGGAATTCGCTACCTGAGGGCGGTTGACACGCTGACGGCGAAGTTCTTATGCTACCGCATTGTCACAGCTAACGGTAATTTGGTGTCCTGCAAGTTTTTGTAGCGATTGCTACATTACGGTAGCATTTCGAGCCTTCAGCATGGCGGCGCCGCCACGCTGTCACGTGGTTGGTCCCGTGGTGCGGAGCAGCTGCCGGCGGCGCCGAAGCTGATCACGTGGTTCGTCCCATGGTTGGTCACGTGAACAAGTTCCACTCGGCCAGCTGTAGCTATCGCGTCACTCCAAGTTTAACCATAAATAAACCACCACCAATTTTTTTATCCAGCATCGTGGCGTTGTAGGTACATCGCTCTGGTATTTCAGTGTACATGTAACATTGAGGCCACATGTCGCTCTTAGGAAAGACGCTTGGAGATTTCCGGTCTCAGTTTTGACTAAAGAAACGAGTCGCGAACCGAGACTAGTTTTTATTGCAGCGCTTCTTCACGATGATTACTTTCTTCTTTTTTCGCTCTTTCAACAATGCCTCACAATAGCCACCGCCGTCTCAAAGTTGCAGCGTCGTATGTGAAAATGATGTTTCTCCGAAGAATTCAACTAATTTCCATTGATACTTTCTGGCACGGCCAAAAACCACTCGCAGGTCTACTTTCAGCGCATTTTGGCCTCCCGGACGCCAGAGGTGTCGCTGATCGTGTCACTGGCCAGCGCTTTTGGTTGTCTCTTCGTCGCCGCGCCGGCTGTCATTATTGGGGCCGCCGCAAGAGCTGCCAGTAGGTGTCACACGGTCCTCCGCCACACCCAATCTCAATTTTGTTTAGCGTTTGCAATATTGAGCATCTTTATTTTCTGTTGCTGCATTAATTTGACCTCCGCTGAGATTATTTCCCATGGCAGCAACTTGAAACGATGCATGTGCTCAGCAAACTACTGTTTCGGTCAATCTATTATAAGTTGCTCATGCATGCATGAACCATGCAAAAGCACATAATTAGTCCATGGCAGAAGGCGTTCGTAGCTTGCTTGCTTGCTTCCTTCCTTCCTTCCTTCCTTCCTTCCTTCCTTCCTTCCTTCCTTCCTTCCTTCCTGTCTGTCTGTCTGTCTGTCTGTCTGTCTGTCTGTCTGTCTGTCTGTCTGTCTGTCTGTCTGTCTGTCTGTCCGTCCGTCCATCCTTGCTGTCTTTCTTTCCTTCTTTCGCCCTCTCTTTCTTCCTTTGTTTTCTTTTCTGACGGGAATCATCAGAGCATTTCCTTCTTTTGCCTGTTCAGTTGCCTGGAGATGGAGTTTCTTGCAATTAAATAGAGGGCAAGTTCGCCGCACTGCACTTCGTCCACCAAGGACGCGTTAGGCATGCCGGGAAGACGTGGGTGGCTTCATATTGATACCTGGTGGCTTCTTCACTGTTCTAATAATAATTGGTTTTGGGGGAAAGGAAATGGCGCAGTATCTGTCTCATATATCGTTGCACACCTGAACCGCGCCGTAAGGGAAGGGATAAGAGAGGGAGTGAAAGAAGAAAGGAAGAAGGAGGTGCCGTAGTGGAGGGCTCCGGAATAATTTCGACCACCTGGGGATCTTTAACGTACACTGACATCGCACAGCACACGGGCGCCTTAGCGTTTTTCCTCCATAAAAACGCAGCCGCCGCGGTCGGGTTCGAACCCGGGAACTCCGGATCAGTAGTCGAGCGCCCTAACCACTGAGCCACCGCGGCGGGGACAACTTCTTCACTGTTCTACGAATTGGATTTTTGAGTTATTCAGCTTAGTTTTCACTGATGTTTTGTGCGCTTTGTGATTATGTAGTTATAGTGCTCTATAATTGCTTAGTTATGCAGCTACGCAGGCTGTTTATTTCAGATCCGAAGCGTCCGTAGGCGATTCATTCGAAGTGTCTAGTGCCTGCTGGGCCTCAAGTCACTCAGAAGGCTGGGTTTGCACAGCTGAAACCTATGCACTGAAAAATTGATGAAGGGAACAAGGTTTATTGTGAATTTAAAACTCAACAGCCTCCACTCTGCACATTTATCGTAGGAGTCTTGGAGACACTTTGCCACTTACGTTAACCGTACTAGTCGAGGATTGCATGTGCTTCATTTCGAAGTCTGGACGTGGCCGCGCATTGCATGCAGAAGCGACTTGGACTTCATAAAGTAATTCACAGAAATACCCGCATATTGCACCTGCTAGCGTGAACACGGCTATCACTTGTGGCAGAACATGTTTCTGCTGCCCAGTTGATGTTTTTCTTAGCAAAATCTGCAAGCGCAGCGCCAGGACATGGTGAGAGCTGGCCCTTTGCGCGCAAACAACTTTCTCATAGAAGTGTGAAGATTCGGGCAAGTTTCTAATGTCTCGAACATAGGGCGCAAACCCGTAATAACAGACAACACCAATGAAACGTTTCTGTTTCTCACAATGCCAAAACGGAATCTCCTATTGAGTGCTGTTTCAAGCTTTAACAATTTTTTGAAAGAATATTTGCTCTGAAAACTGTCTGTTAATCTGTTAAACGCAATATATATATATATATATATATATATATATATATATATATATATATATATATATATATATATATATATATATATATATATATATATATATATATATATATATATATATATATATATATATATATCCGATGATTAGCTATATTTGCAGACACGAAGAGAAAACCCTCTGTCACTCTGGGAAAATTTCGTGCTTGTTTAAGGGTATCTGCTCTTCTGTTCATTTATTGGAACTCACAGTATGCAGCTTGTATTATAGGACATTCTGATTCTAAAACATTTCCTTGCAATGCTTTTTTTTGTAAAAGCTTATATCTATGCAGTCGTAGTTTGGTTTTAATTCTAACAATAGCCAAGCCAAGTAAGGAACATTGTCTTCCGGCATTGCCGCGGTGGATGAAGTGCTATTTAAGAAACTCGCATAGACGGTGACGCCATCGTTTTCCCGCTAGGTAAAATTTAGAAATTCCATGACGTAGAGACAACTGAACTAGTCAGTTTGCTCGGTGATGCATCAGTGGCATAACGTCGGTGGACCCTCGCGTCGCCACTGTACGCTCCGAAAAGCCCGTGTAAAGCGACAATAAACCTGCCACCAAACGTGAACTAAGTAGGCAATGGGTTACAATCGAACCATTGCTAAGTTAATCAGCACCAGTGAGGGTACTGTGCCAATTTGATGTTCATTAAGCCAGTTTTTGACTTCATACAGGACTGCAGCTGTGGACTCATGCCATACACCTTTGAATTTACAGTTCCGCGTAGCCTACCATGTTACGTAGCCACATCGAAGCCCACGTTTTGTGGCTGCCAAGATGGTGGTTCATTCCACGCTCTTCCCAGATTAAATCTGTTGCTTACGTTTCACCGCAGTGATCCAGTGCTAGGGAGTGTATCAGGAGGATCAAAGGCGCTGGCCTTCAGTGGCCACTGGAGTTCGCACGCATGACATGGTTAAAATGAGGAGCAACCTGTAGATGCGACCGCTTAGTGTGTTGCAAGCCGCTCACTTTTCTTTTGTTTTTCCGGCTCAAGTAGCACAAAGCCAAGCTGATGTTCAGCCATCATGTACGGCTGACAGAAGCTTGTACTTGCATCTATGAAGAAGCATCTAATGGCGTTGCTTAGTATGGCACATCTTTCGTGTTAAAAAATCAAATCCAGATAAATTGGTAAAGGGAATAATTAGCCACGCCGCTTTGCAATGCGAGTATATTTTCGCCAGTGGCATCTATGCTTTTCAAGACCTAATCTGCGTATCCTGGATGTCAAAGACCCTTATCATTTTCAGTCATCCTCAGAATACTTCACCCAGACGCGTTAAATTATTTTAGTATATAAAACCTGTCGTTCGGCCAAAATTATCTTAAAATGTAGTGTTAAAGCACAAAGGAAAGGCTTTTACAGCGTTGCGCGAAATTCGCTCTACTGAATTAAAATGTAGCCCTTGGCGGGTCAGCAGTGGCACCCTCAATGCCTCGCAGAGTGCACAATGCATTTAGTATTACATTCCGTCTCGATATTTCTTGCACGCTTCGCAAAACCAAGAATGTAATTTCCCGCTCATTCAGCCTCATTTCAAAAGCCAGCGTTCGGATACTTCGTTTCTGTCTTTGTACTTATGCAAACGGCAGGGAAATGGCGTACGTGCTTGATACCTAACTTGATTCCTTAAAAAGACATATGAGCCGTTGTTCCCCGAAAGGAAATTGCCTCTCCTGTGCCTTCCTGAGCACCGGCCCAGCCATTAGCTCGTTAAGTAAGCTGTCACTTTTTCGATTACAACTTTTTTTTCGAGTACCGACGGTTATAAATATTGGAAATGGCAAAGGCAAAACCGCATCCTTTGTGGACTCGTTCGTAGTCTGATCGATAGACGCCCGGCTGGAGCAAGATTTTTGCCTCTAATAAATTTATGCGAACAATTTCCATGCCTTCGTTATCTTCGACCGCACCCGGCAAAGTCGTGCTTGCTGCGTTTATTTGCTTGCTTCTAAATTTGAAAAGGCGCACGAAGCAATCAATATTTTGGGCACGACACTTAAAATTATCTCAGTTCGGATTCGTTGTAGTGGACAGAGAAGTTACTAAGCGCTCAGGTTTTGCGAGTACATCAGTGCCTGTTACCAGATAAGCCGGATCTCATTTGATTTCTTTAGCAGGAGAGTCACATGACCCTATGAACTTGACCTAGGTTACGCACCATACATAACGGTACTTGCACTTAGCTCGAAACTTATATGCATCGCGAATACAGACTAAATAAACAGCATATTTAAATTAGCAACGTCTCACGTTGCAGCGAGGAACGTGGGCTTTATCCTTAGTCCGTTCCGATAGATGGCAGCCATGAATACCCTCAGCGAGATGGACATGGGCTTCATTCACCGAAACAGCTGATGAGGGTGCCACATTTTAATGGTACACGATATTCTCCGCTCCATATCCTCCGCTTTGGACACCTGTGGCAGCTTTGAGCGCCAAGGGTTTTGTGGATTTTCCAAGAGCTGCTGTCGCGTATGAATCCGTTCCATTAGCGTAAAAGCGCGTGTGTGTGTGTGTGTGTGTGTGTGTGTGTGTGTGTGTGTGTGTGTGTTTGTGTGTGTGTGTGTGTGTGTGTGTGTGTGTGTGTGTGTGTGTGTGTGTGTGTGTGTGTGTGTGTGTGTGTGTGTGTGTGTGTGTGTGTGTGTGTGTGTGTGTGTGTGTGTGTGTGTGTGTGTGTGTGTGTGTGTGTGTGTGTGTGTGTGTGTGTGTGTGTGTGTGTGTGTGTGTGTGTGTGTGTGTGTGTGTGTGTGTGTGTGTGTGTGTGTGTGTGTGTGTGTGTGTGTGTGTGTGTGTGTGTGTGTGTGTGTGTGTGTGTGTGTGTGTGTGTGTGTGTGTGTGTGTGTGTGTGTGTGTGTGTGTGTGTGTGTGTGTGTGTGTGTGTGTGTGTGTGTGTGTGTGTGTGTGTGTGTGTGTGTGTGTGTGTGTGTGTGTGTGTGTGTGTGTGTGTGTGTGTGTGTGTGTGTGTGTGTGTGTGTGTGTGTGTGTGTGTGTGTGTGTGTGTGTGTGTGTGTGTGTGTGTGTGTGTGTGTGTGTGTGTGTGTGTGTGTGTGTGTGTGTGTGTGTGTGTGTGTGTGTGTGTGTGTGTGTGTGTGTGTGTGTGTGTGTGTGTGTGTGTGTGTGTGTGTGTGTGTGTGTGTGTGTGTGTGTGTGTGTGTGTGTGTGTGTGTGTGTGTGTGTGTGTGTGTGTGTGTGTGTGTGTGTGTGTGTGTGTGTGTGTGTGTGTGTGTGTGTGTGTGTGTGTGTGTGTGTGTGTGTGTGTGTGTGTGTGTGTGTGTGTGTGTGTGTGTGTGTGTGTGTGTGTGTGTGTGTGTGTGTGTGTGTGTGTGTGTGTGTGTGTGTGTGTGTGTGTGTGTGTGTGTGTGTGTGTGTGTGTGTGTGTTCGCATTAGCCTCGATGT
>JARKHS020024746.1:0-27063 GCA_030143305.2 Amblyomma americanum | reverse complement strand
CCGGAGCCGAACACGCCTCCTGTTGTTGTTGCCTCAAAAGCGATGGCACATACCCACGGGGACGGAGGGGGGGGGGGGATTGGCTAGGGTTTGGTGCAGTTGTGCATTGCTGATTGTCTTCTTCAACTATTACTACTATCAAACTAATATTCGCGATTTGAACTATATGGCGGTAGGGACAGAGATTTGCGCTGCATGTGTTGACGCGGAAAATTCTGTGGCAGAAATACGGCACTAGAGCAACACGCGTTGTAGTCGACAACACTGCTGCAGAGAAGCGGCACTGGAGCATAGGCCGCCGGCGTACATTGGGTAAGTTTGCACTGGCGATTAAAAAGTTGATGACTCCGTGGGTCAGTGGACACCTCAGTCGCGCTTTCAGGTACGTGGCGGTGGTACGTGTGCCCGTGCACAAAGCTGTGCTCTCGCACAATATTTCGTGCTTAGCAATGCTAAACCGCCAGCTATTTTTTCGCCGTGCAGCGTTTTGTGAGTGCTGTTTTGTCACTGTGCTGCAGTCCGCCGTGCTGTTCTTCGCTTCGCTGCGCCGTTCTCGGTGTGCTGTTTTGACGCGTGCTGCTTCGTCGTTCACTGTTTTGTCATGGCGCCCTTCTTAAAGCCATCCTTCTCCCACCTCTACCAGTATTGAGCCCCCCTTCTTCTCCGCGTCACCCTGCGCACGCCCCCCGCGTTCTATTTCACCGCGCTGCTGCGCAGTTCGCTCGCTGTACTGAGGAATGTGTGCGGCCAAGTATGCTAAAATTTATCGCGAGCAAAAGCGCGGGAAACAAAATCGCGAGAGGAATTACGATCGCCGCTTTGGAGCCGGGACGCGCGAACGGCGACGAGTGCCGGTACTGCGTTAGTTTATACACCACGTATACTGCACCAGCCGCCCGTTCCGCCACAGTGGCGGCCTTGCCACGGCGCCGCCGACTGCGCTCGCCAAGCGCGGCTCCTCAGTTTCCGTCCCGCGGAAGAGGAAGTGCTTCGCCGGAACCCTCGGCCGGGGGCTCTCACAGTGCGCGTTCGTTCAGTTCAGTCCTCCCCCCCCCCCTCTTTTCTCGCTCTCTGTGCCGAACAGTGGAGCTCACAAATTAGGTTTCCTCAAAGCCTATACGCTCGCTTCCCATTCTTGTCTGCTCTCGGAGGAAAGACGAACCAAAGAAGCGGCGTTTCGAATGAAGGCAGGGCGCCAGAAATTTTCCCTCGGAAGCTATATATTCTACTACTCTCGGAGATGGAACCAATGAAACTTTTTAAAGCGCGGCCCGCATCCTGAGGAAATTGCGCTTTCAAGACGCGGCTGGAAAAGGAACGAAAAAACTTCCAAGTCGATCGTACGAACGGCCTAAACCTCTTCACGGCAAGCCCGACTAAAAGAGGCTCTCGCACGGCTGTCGGGTCACGGTACATACCGGTGTGTCGCCCCTCTCGCTTCGTCGTCTCTCAGAAGGAGCACCGTGGTGAGTTCCGTGAACGGAAGTTGGAAAGACTAGCGCCTGTAACAATGTGAGCGGTGCAGTCAGGTTAACTAGTCGTAACCGTCAGGCTTTTCTTCTTTTGGAATATGGAACGGGGAGAAGAAACAGCTTTATTCGCTGTAGACGATTGCGTCGAAAGGGTGAACTTGATCGATGATTCCATCCTTCAGGGCATGAAATACTGGTGGGGTCTTTTTTTATTTTACTTACCAACAGGCCGTGCGCTCCGTGTTGGCTTCTCGTTATTTTGCACCTGTCTTCTTGCAGCGGCACGCGCAGGCATACGGAGCCTCGAGAGTACGAGAACAGATGTCCGTATACGGAATGGCTTTTTCTTCCAGCAGCGGCGAGTTCACGACGTTCGGAGACGCACTTACCACGTTGACGGATTCAACTCTCTGAGAAAAAGGTTGCTGGAGGAGCCCTTGCAGCATCTTGGCCTTAGTTTGAGCAGCCCGCTCTTGCTATCATTTGGCGCCACCACATTTGGGTTCAGCCACAGATCTGTTTGTACCGCTGTTCTAAATTTCCTGATAGAATCTCACCGACTGCCTTGCTAAGTGTTCCAAACTTTTCTATTCCTATCAATTATTACATTTTGACTTAATCATTATTATTTAATCCCTCTCGTTATTATTATTCTTATAATATTGAAATCAAAACTCTCATCCCTTTTCTGTTCATGAGGAAGAATTCACCGGTGTTGCGCTCCCACGTGCTTTTCCTTTTTATTACCTGCGTTCAGGTGAACAGCCACCCGATTCTTGGCCGATCCCCCAGTGTGGGTATGTGCCATCTTTTGATAGGCTAACAACAACAACAACAACAACAACAACAACAACAACAACAACAACAACAACAACAACAACAACAACAACAACAACAACAACAACAACAACAACAACAACAACAACAACAACAACAACAACAACAACAACAACAACAACAACAACAACAACAACAACAACAACAACAACAACAACAACAACAACAACAACAACAACAACAACAACAACAACAACAACAACAACAACAACAACAACAACAACAACAACAACAACAACAACAACAATAACAACAACAACAACAACAACAACAACAACAGGACATTCTTTTTATATGTTTTACGACCTTGCCACGTGCCGAGAAACGTGCACGCAGCATTGTAAGGAGACACAGCCGGCGTCAGCCAGTCAGGGGCAGCCTTCACGAAGCTGTACGCACGTTGGAACATTCGCGAGTGGCCAGCTCTGGCCACGGTGCAATCACGAAGCCCTTTTGTTAGCCATATCTACTGTGAACTGGCCCCGAGTGGCTGACGCCAGCTCTGCGGCCTCCGGAACGATGCGCGGTCTTCGGGAGAGAGTGTGCAATTGCGCAAGTTCGGCTGAGAATGAAGATACATGTGGCACGTATGGCGGCCGGTGCACGCTAAACAAAAAAAAGGCGCGGCAATGTTGCGGGGCTGTGCCGCGAGACATGTGCGCAGACGCCACGGCCTGTGGGTTCAAGCTCGTCATTGCGTAAGCTTAAACTTTGGACGGTGTAATACAGCGACACGTCTCGCTAGATTCGTTTTCATTGTTTTTCCGCCGCGTCGACTGGCTCACTCCGCGGCGCTAACGGACGCGAGATAGCGCCTCAACCAATGACCAAGGGCTACAATGAGAATAAAATGGAATTGGGACAGAATAGAGACTATACGGTATCCCAGTCCAGGTGCCGAGAATTACGCTGTGGCGCTAGTCGCGTGACCGTTTTTCAGTACACAGACAGACAGAATGTAAGACAAGGCTGCTCAAGAGATAAGGCAGCCTCTTTAGGCACCGGCACTGCGTCGGGAAAAGAAAAAAAATCAAATTGTGCTTTAAACTTTAATGGCATAGTGCCGGTATAAATTTGAAAACAAAAAGAAAAGAAATGTGGTGATGCGACATAAAGGAGGAGAAAGTATATAAAAGGGCGAACAGAATAATGGAGGGGATTGCTAAATCAAAGAGGGGAAGGAAGGCTACGTGGAAAAGGAACCCTCTGCGGTGCGAAGTAGTGGGCACGTCTGTAAAAGAGGCCGGTAATGGACCAGTGGCTGCGCACATGATGGATGAGGTGAGGCGCCCGTTTCGTGCCCGCGAACAGAAGAGGCTGTACAGCCGCTGGCACCAGAAAAACAACAGGCGGAGAATAATGAATATAAGCGGAGGTAATAACTACAATAAGGATAGTGCTGTTAATCTAGTTGAAGGCTGAAATTGAGATTTAAGAGGGAGATAAAGAGAGGTTAGTTAAAAGAATGAATAAGGGTATGCCGCCGGCTGTGGCGCCAGAGAAGACGCCCGCGAGTTAGCTTCTGAGAGCGCTTTTGCGGAGAGAAAAATGAGAAGTGGCGAAGGATGGCGGAAAAAAGAAGAGTGGTTCTAGAAGGGCCACTGATGCACTTTGTTTTTCAGGTAGGCGGAAAGAATTTATTCAAAGCGCCCAGATGAGCGCTCCCGAATTGCTCCTACCGCTCCACTCCAAGGATGTCAAGGACGTGCAGGATTAAAAGCGGGAGTTGAGATGCTGGAGGTTGGATCCAAGTCTTCGGAGATATAGGGTGCTGGTCAAAGTTCTGCCTTTGACAGGGGACGAAATAGAATTAAAGCGTGAGTACACGGCAAGCAGACGGCAGTGAGATTTCACGAATCGTGCAGAGTACATGCAATATGCGTCATTCGGGAGAGGCCAACTCCAGTTGGTGTGGGGCGCAAATCACAGCCTTATTAGCAGCCCCTCCTCCCGTGCCCCCCCCCCCCTGCTTCCGCTGAAAATGACGCCTGAATTGTGGCCAAAACTGGCAAAGGCATGATTTCACCAGCAACGTCACACGAAGGGCAACACACAATCCTCTGCACGAACTGTCAGCTCAGGTTTTTTGTGTTCACAGAGACCAGCAGAAAATGTCGTTTTTCGCTTTTGTCTTTCAAACGGAATAGCATTTAATGAAGTACTTTGTGCATTTTGGTGTGATTTTGTTTCCGAAAAACTGCCCTCCACTCCCTCTTTCTCAGAATAAGTGATAGAGGGAGGCCGCACGAGCTGGGCCGAGGACACCAACAGCATAGGTGAGAGCGATGCCATAAGAGGCCAGAAAACCGGGAGCGGCTGGCATCGATACATCCTAGACATGGCAGGCTGCTGCTCTCAGAGGTGTGGCTCAAAACGCAAGAAGACAGCTCGCAAAATGAACTAAGAACGCCAATTTCGTATGCAACGCCAGTGGAGATGCCCCCATCCCTTCCACATTCCCTTGCTACATCTGAGTGCAAAGAACGGGCCGTCGAACGCCACTGACGCTCTCTGAAGAGCCCTAGGACACTTATAGCCCTCGCCTATGCTAGTGAAATTTAAGCACTCACATTTTTTTTTGGCACAACTGGAAGCTTAGTACCCTAGGCACCCGATTTAGCAACGTTTTAGTCAGAAAACACAGCAGAAGAAATTCACCGAGATTTTTTTGATCAGTGGATGTGTACCCCATTGGTGGAAACTATGGTAAGTGAGCGCGATAACGTCGGCAAAAGTGAATGACCTATAGCTAGTATGGCGCCAGTCGCCAGACAGTAATTATAAGAGCTTTAGTTCAGCCTAACAAATGTTGCAGGGGGCTGGTTGGATGGACACTCTGTTTGGCAAGAAATTTGTGCGTTGCTTATAAATCTACATTCACAAGACAGCATAAAGGATAGGACAACGTAGACGCAGGGCAGAGCAACTAGCAACTGTCTGCTCCGCCACGCCTGCGGTGACGGTGCCGTGGAATGCCTGAAAAACACGGAAAGAACGCGCAAAAACCTGAGATAAACGTCCGCTGAAATGGTGTCGGTTAATTGCGATCTGGCGCTGACGCGCTTCTATCTGGGGCTCTGCCTTTTCTGTGCCTCGGTTGGTTTCTTGCTTGGCGATTGACGCATGGTCCTAGAATTTCCATCTACGTATCCGTGATAGCAACTGACGGGACACTGACGCGTGCACCGGGCTTCTCCGGGTCTCGTACACTGTATAGGCTCCTAATATCTCGCGCGTCAGTCTGTCTTTAGCGGGAGAACATTGGCAGCTTCTTGAAAATTTGCTGCACACTTTTTGCGGCGTTTGCAACGCTTAGCCAAATTTCGCGGGCCTCTTAGGAACTTGCATGCGTTTTTGTGCTCTCCGAATCTTTCATTAATGCATCTTCCGCGTTGGCCAATGTGATTCTTTCCTCACGATGGTGCGACCTTATAAACAAGCCCGTTGGTGCATGCGATAAATTGGCCCTAATGCATCCCGTTCCACGCCTTTACACGACCGCTGCGTCTTGTCTATTATGCATTCTTGCATAACACTTTTAGCTTTACTGGGGCTGACGCCACAACCCTGTGTTTGTGGCTTCCCTCAATGTGTTTGATCCCAGGCGATATCTTTTGTATGCATGGCATTACAGCTACGATCCGTCGTATATTCAGTCGTGCTTTCCGCTTTTCAGTCGTATCTTGTGCTCGAG
The DNA here is from genome assembly GCA_030143305.2 of Amblyomma americanum. NCBI lineage: Eukaryota > Metazoa > Arthropoda > Arachnida > Ixodida > Ixodidae > Amblyomma > Amblyomma americanum. The sequence goes on along the minus strand of JARKHS020024746.1, from coordinate 21,060 downwards.
CCTCCACCTGCCTTTAGGTTTTTGTAGGTAATTTTCGGCTACTCTTACCAAGACAGGCTCTTAGGCGTTCCATTTGGAGGTGCAGGCTACTTTCAACGCAGTGCTCACAAGACTAGTTGAAAGTGTACACCATTAAGTTCATGGCAATGTTTCTTTTGACAAGTTTCGCACGTCTTGAGTGATGCAGCAGCATTCCTTTCGCCCCCCTCCATGCTCTCGTATGCCTCGCAGGTGTAGCTTTCGCTCAAGGTTACGCGCAAGTCAAGGTACTGCAGGTACACCTGCTTGTGGCAGTTCATACGTGCACCGTAGTCGTCTGCGCGACTCTTGGAACATGCTGAAACCTTTTGTCTTTCAGTCGTCACTAGCGGCGTAGTGCAGCAGAAATTTGTGGGTTGCGTTTCGTTGTGTGCCCGTCGTCCTACCCTTTATGCCGTCTTGTGAATGTGACTTTCTAAGCAGCGCAAAAATTGGTACAAGACAGAAACAGAAACAGCAATGCGTTGATACCTCAACTTGTCACACAGATGGGAGAAGGTGGCAGATAAATTAGGTGCCAAGGTTGCATTTCCCGCTCCAAGAAAATTGAGCAAGATGCCCGCTTCCTTGACAAGGAAGAAAGATGACGCAGCCATGCTATGATGCGGTGTGTGTCACAACACGTAAAACGTCCAGTTGCGATGTTAAAGTGGTCTACCTAATTTCGCTCTCGTGGGGCCACGTATACGTGGGCCAAACAGGCAGGTGCCTGAGTGAACGCTTGTCGGAACATGATGGGTCGTTGGATGGCTCAGACTCGTCGTATTTGATGACACATCTTAGAACCTGCGATTGCCCTCCATATTTGGACAATACATTTGCGTAGAGTAATCGCAAAGACCTACTTGTGCCGGATATCATACAGGCATTCCATATCTACCACGAAGCGACACGTGTATGAGCCAGGCATGCGTGGCATTGACTAAACGTGAGATAGGTGTTTTGGGCAAAGATACGAGCCTGTAGAAATTTCGCAGTGCTCGAATTGAGATGTGTCATTTATTTCTTGTAAACAATGACATGAGCGTGTCAGCGCGGCGGTATACAATGTGCGTGTTTGAATAAAAAGCCAGTTGCAAGTTCAGCGCCTGCCTGCCTGCCTGCTGTGTATTTAGCCTGGTTATTTGTTGTTGTTTTTTTTGCGCTGTTCCTTTGTTTCAGTATGCATTACCAATTCGCCCACAACGTCATGTTGAAACCTAGTTTGGTGCAGCGCAGTGCCTCTTTGCCTTCCGACATGCAAAGCCGATACGGCACTTTGTCAAAACTGAAAAGTCCATAGATTTTATTTTGGGCCGTGGCGTGTGGCTCGTTATTCATATCGCCAACGTTCGAGGGGTTCCCGTTCTCGCCCATCCACAACTTAGCACTTCCACGGAAGCAACAAGAACCCCACTGCACGGCTTAGAAGCAAACCCCTCGGGTTCTATGCGTCTCTTCGAAGACAGTTTTACTGTACTGCAGCTACCGCTCTCGCGAAGAGATAGAAAACTCTGTGCGCCACTTAAAGCGCTTGGTTGGCGATGCAAGGAGAGCGCCGCTTTTCAAACTGTACTTTTTCTTTCACATTGAAAGACTGATCTAAGAGAGTGTAAACCATACTAGAGTAGGGCAAGCATTTCTGGAAAAAAAAGAAACACTGCACTTCAACATATCAGAAATATTTCACCGAGGTATGGTCCCATGCTGGGAACTCCCATCAGACCAAGGTATCGCCGCAGAACGTCACTTCAGCTTGTTTTTATACAATTTAAAAATAAAAAATAAACTCGCTTTTAAACGGCATTGCAAGGCTCTGTTATGTTAGTATTATGCAAAATCTTCCATAATGACATAATCTCGTATTTTGTTTGCGTCAGTTGTCAGTTCTTTCAGCGCGATTTCTGCAGTGACTGCACAGATTCGTTGCTTGTGAAGTTACTGGAGACGGGTAAATCTGGTATTAGTGGCAAAAATTGCTGAAGAACCGATAACCGATGTGACCACAAGGCTGCATGGAAACTCAGATATTGCTGCAATTGGCAAAATAGATTGTTTTGACCATTTGCTGACTGTTGTCGAACAGGATCTTGCTTTTGGGATCGCGCGAATGATTTAACGCAGTTGCTTCATCACGAGACGCGTAGAATCCCACTCTGTTTTTCCCTTCACTTCACTTTATCCATCTTAAAGACCACCTTCAGGGGGTGTTACATAAACAGTGGGTAAATACATTCATGAATAACAAATACAAGTCATTGCCCTAAAATATAAGTGCTTACAGCATGTAAAAATGCAGATGGACACGTAATGGCAGTGATATCGGTGGAGAGGGCATTCCAGTCCACAACAGTTCGCAGAAAAAAAGCAATCAGAAGACGTTGCAGTACGAAACACAAGTCGGACCGTCTGAAACGGATGGGTAGTGCGGTGAGATATGCGGGTCGAATGAGCAACGTAAGGTGCTTGGTTTAGAGAGCAGTGGAAAACTTGTGGAGCAAACAGAGGCTGGCGATGCGGCGGCGAGCTGCGAGGCTTTCACAACCGGAATTTTGCCTTCAGCCATGAAACGCTGATGGTATATGCATATGTAGAATGAACGAAGCGAATGACACGGTTTTGAACTTATTCGAGTGCATTTGTTAGGTATATTTGGGGCCGTATTCTATAAGCTGTCCATTTTTCGTTGCCCATTCAGCGTCAATTCGTTCCTTTGTGAGTGGTAACTCAGATACACCCGCGGCTTTCAAGCGTCTGTGGCAAGCGACCCTGCCATTGGGTGGTTGGCGACCGGAGCTTACCATTGGTTGACATTTGATGCAATATGCTGCAATATGCTGCAATATGCAACCAATGGTGAGGTGCATAGCAGCGCTCTGTCAACAGCAGGCGACCGGACCTCACCAGTGGCTGCGACATGCAGCCAATGAGGTCCGGTCGCCAAACAACCGATGACCGGGCCGCTTAATTGCCACAGACGCTTGAAAGCTGCGGATATATACTTATGTGACCACTGACAGAAGACCGAATGGACGCGAAATGGGCAATGGAAAACGGAAAGCTTATGGAATACGGGCCCTGGTGTGGGTTCCAGATGGGTCTGGCGTACTCAAGTTTCGATTTGATGAGGGTTTTGTAAGCCAGAAGCTTCACGTGTTGGGGCGCATGATGAAGACGACGTTTCATGAATCCTTGAGATCTGTTAGCCGATGATATGACTGTGGTAGTGTGTGCTCGCCAAGAAAGATCGTTGCAGAGGGTGATACCAAGGGACCTAAACGGTTGGACGTTTTCTATAATTGAGTTAGCAACTGCATAAGAGAAAATAAGGGGGGCTGTGTTGACGATGAAACGAGACAATTAAGTTTGCATTTGTTAGCGTTTAGCCTCGTTAACAAGAGGTACACATTTATGGACGCAGTAAAGGTCGCTGTAAACGGCCATTTGAGCAGAAATGTAGTAACAGTAAGATAAATTGCGCAGTAATCGGCGAAGATACGAATTTTACATGCTAGGTAATTAATATATATTAGGAGCAAGAGAGGGCCGAGCACACATACCTGAGGGACGCCTGATTTAACTGGGAGAGCGCTTGAGCTGTGGTTGTTAAAAAAAATGAACTGAGACCGGTTAGCTAGGAATTTTTTAATCCATTCCAGAATATTAGCGTGCAAATTAAAAAAAAGGCGAGTTCTAGTAACAGGCACCGGTGAGGTCAAATGCCTTCGCGAAATCTGAAAATAATGTATCGTCTTGCAGGATATGGTCATGGTTAGCATGCAGGTCCTAAGTGAAGATTGCCAGTTGGGTTGCGCAGGAGAGCCCCCATGAAACCCGTGTGAGCCGGTTTGTTAAGCTAGAAGCCCACGGCGCAGGTGGCTCGTTTCCCCCTCCGTGGCAAGTCTTGGGGGAGTGGGTTACTGAACGTCGCGACACCCGCGCTAATCCCTTTCGACTCCGGTGCCACTGCCCCCGCTCGCCGTTGGCGTCTCGCCGTCTCGTCCCCCGCTGAGCGGCCGTGCACGAAGGGTTAGAACAATGAGAGCGCATCGCGCGCTTCGGACGCTGCTCAAGGCCGTGGGAAACGGGGAGTGGGACCACGACAACCTTGTCAGAGTCGCAGGGCGCCGACAACCTTTCCCCGCTGAGGAGATTCCTTTTACTGTCAGCGGAGATGGCAAAGCCGGTTCGTGAGCGCCTCGATAGGTTGCACAGGTATTGAGCTGTGTATGCGAAACAGCGCGCCCTGCACGTTTGAGGAGGTTCGGGGCTCCATAGAGTCGGGCTCTGGCGAGCCCTGGGCTCCGCCCATTTGTATGTGTGGTGCCGTGGTACTGCTATTGGCCGATATTGGGCGAGGGCTGGAATAGCAAAGCTCCGCCCAATTATCGAAGGGTTTAAAACCTACTGCAAACAAACAGTTTAGAGGAGCGCGACGAGTCTCAGTCTCGGCCGCATTTTAAACTGACTTTTTTAAACTGCCTTCTTCAAACAGCCTTTTTCCCACCTGTCTCGTATTCCGATCCCGTCTTTAATAAGTCAACTTTGTTGTTAAGTTGGAGTTGCTGCCCCAACTGGCAACGTGTCGCCGGACGAGCGGACGAAGACCCGACGTGCTCTTCGTACTGCTAACCGCCGTGTATACGATCATCGGCCAACGTGCCATCGTCATCGTCTCGCGGGACGAGCAACCCACCAGCCCAATACGGCCATCAGAGAAAGGGGGTGGAGAGTTTAACTGGCGCCGTGACCAGGTTCACGAAAGTTTAACTAGGTTGAAGGAAGTTGTTGGAATATAGAAAGTTTTATGGTATGAGAATAGATGACATGTTCCATGACTTTGCAAGGCACGTTGCTGAAGGAGATGCGATGATAATTTAGCGGAGAATCTTTTTTTATCTGATTTACGGGCGAAATGACCATCCCCATTCTTGTCGACAGCGGTTGCGAAAACAATAATGAGAGATATATGGAGGAAATCTGTGAGGTGTTTTTCAATACTTTTGAGCTGGTTTCGTCCACTCCTGTGGCTGATGAAATTTTAATTATGTCAAAAAGGTTTGTGATGTCTTGCGCAGTGATTTCAGTGGGTGGCATTGCTGGTAGTGTTACAGTACCTATAGGCGATGTAGGGAATGATGAGTCAGTTTGGTCTTTGAAAATAGACACAATCGCGCCGTTAAATATTGCCAGCACATTCAGTATCACTGCCTTTGTTAGAGCGACGGCGCGTATTGCTTGCGGGTTTATTTCCCCAAACCTTCTTGATTTGCCGCCGCGGTGGTTTAGTGGTTACGGCGCTCGACTGCTGGCCCGAAAGACGCGGGTTCGATCCCGGCCGCGGCGGTCGAATTTCGATGGAGGCGAAATTCTAGAGGCCCGTGTACTGTGCGATGTCAGTGCACGTTAAAGAACCACAGGTGGTCGAAATTTCTGGAGCCCTTCCCTACGGCGTCTCTCATAGCCGGAGTCGCTTTGGGACGTTAAACCCCAATAAACCAACCAACCAATCTTCTTGATTTATTCGTTAGGATATTTTGGTACATCAGTTTAAAAAAAACACCTAGTTTGGGGCAGCGAACTACAGCATTTCGCTGCATCATAGTTCCGATCCCATGCATCTGCGCTGTGGTTCCGTTTCTCTGCGCTATAAATCCGTTTTTTTTTCTTATTTTTAATCTCTTATGTATGTGTGAAAACCACGGTTTTTGGTGCTTTGCTCGGCAGCGGTGCACCTGTGTGCAGTCTCTTAAGTTATCTGCTCTTTGCAGGCAAGTACTGCTGTTTGCTATCCTAAACCCATAACAGTGCACCGCCACTGAACGCACCTGTCAAATGCACATGTGGCCAAGTCTGTTGCTGATTCATTTGTTGTAAATTTTTTATCCGCTTTTTCATCGCTGCATTATGCCAGGGGAGACGGCTAAAGCGATTGAGGACTTGCGGCGGGAGCTGAGAGCTGAGCTCAGGGCAATCAAAGATAGCGTGCAAGATGTAAGGACACTGAGAGACGACATTCAGAACCTAAAGACACTAAAAGACGACATTCAGAATCTGCCATTCAGAATCTGACATTCAGAAGAAAATAAAGATCTGAAAGCTGACAATTCGCGACTGTCACGCCGCATCGAGGAGCTGGAGCAATACCAGAGGGGAAATAACCTCGAAATCAAGAGAGTGCCACTTGATGGTGAGCCAATGATCATAATTAAAAAAAATGGCGCGCTTGTAGAAGAAGAAATTACCGATGCCGACATTGATGCGTGCCACAGAGTGCTGACTTCAAGACATGATGAGACAAATATCATCGTTTTGTCGGACGCACAAAGCGCAAAGCTGTCCTTCAGAAGGCCAGGAACATCAGGATTAACACTACAAAACTGGGTTTGAAGAATCGGAGCCAGTCTTCGTGAATGAGCATCTTACGCGACATGGTAAGCAGCTCCTCGATGCGGCGACAAAGGAAAAGCGTCAAGTAGGCTGGAAGTTTGTATGGACAAACGGTGGCAAAATCTTTGCTCGGAGGGACGAACAGTCTGCAACTTTGCGGATAAACGCTACGACTGATCCGGAAAAAAACTGTCCCGCGAACCTGAGTGAAAGTGATTAACCACATGCCAGAAATAGCAACAAGCTAGAGTATGGCAGCTTTAAACTCTTCTCACTACTGTGCCATAAACACCTTCAATTCTTTGGCAGAGACTACTCAGAACAAGTTGCGAGTGTTCCACTTGAACGTGCGCAGTATAAGAAACGAACAAGGGGAATTACGCGACTTTTTCAATTCATTGTCTGTTAAATTTGATTTGATGTTATTCACGGAAACGTGGCTAAGAGTACATGAACAACCTCCATTCTTTCAAGACTACGCTTATCAAGGTGCTGTTAGGTCGCATGGAAGGGGTGGTAGCGTAGCCGCGTACATAAAACAACCCATGTCGTATGAAGTTTTTCCTGATTTTTCTGTCGTTCACAATGTTGTTGAATGCTTTACCATATGTGTGGGAAATAATTTAGCTGCCATTTTTTACAGGCCACCCGCAGGCAACAAAATGAATTTCTTTGAGTTCCCAGATGGTTTACTGCGACACCTTACTTGTACTGGTCAGTCTTTCGTGACCATGGGTGACGTAAACATAGACATGCTATCGCATGATGTCCCTTCAAGACAACTTACAGAATTAGTCACGTCTTACGCATGCGTAAACACTACCATCGAAGCAACAAGCGTGACACCCAATACTGCATATTTGATTGATGTATGTATTACGAACGTACAGCCACCAAATTGTTCTGCTGGATTGCTGACGCTAGGAATTAGTGATTACCTTCAAGCTTTTTGTTTTATCCCTTCTCTGCGTGGTAAACTTAGTCATGAACCAAAGAAGATCAACAGCAGAATAAATGATCAATCGTTGAAACTTTTTCGGGTTCTGGTTGCTGCCGTTGACTGGGCATGCGTATTAGAAGGCGACCCTAACAAGGCGTACAATATTTTTCTTGATAAACTTATCATATGCTACAATCAAGCGTTTCCAACGGAACTGAGTAGGCCAAGGTGTAAGAGAATACGGAAGCCCTGGATAACAACTAGTTATTAAAGAAAATAACAAAAAATAACAGTTTGTTTCATACATTTTTAAAAACGCGAGAAGAAGATGCTCTCATCACTTACAAACAGTATAGAAACAAACTGAGCAGTGAAATTAAAAATGCTAAGGTATAATATTATGAACAGGTTTTTGCCAAAATAGGAAAGGATCCCAGGAAAATATGGAATGAAATAAAAAAATCCAACTGCGAAGAAAGAACAATGTACCGTTCTAAAAATAGTCACACCCACAGATACACTAACCGGTCTTGAAGCAGCCACTGCCCTCAGCGCCGATTTTGCGACGAGCGCAGTGTACGATCAGGAAAATGATGAAGAACAAAACATGGATGATAACAGCGTGACGATAGTGAACTCCATTGCACTCGCGCCAGTGACTCCTTATGAAATCAACAAACTTATTAATGGGATTAGAAATGACGTTGCTTCTGGTTTTGATGAAATTAAAGCAATTCCAATTAAACATGTGTCTGTAATCTTATCCCTCATCGTAGCAGATATAATAAATAAAATGTTTGAGACTGGAATCTTTCCTGACTCGCTCAAGATAGCTCGCATCTGTCCTATTCACGAGGGTGGTGCTGAAGGAGACATGAGCAAATATAAGCCAATCTCGGTCCTGAAGTAGTGATAAATATAAGGCTAGAAAAATTCTGCGCAAATAATGGGGTAATAAGTGATATTCATTTCGGATTTCAAAAAGGCAAATCTACCGTGGACGCGCTTCTCAGTATCAAGCAGTATATAATACATAACTTTAAGCACAGGCTTTACACGCTAGGATTGTTTGTCGATCTACGGGAAGCTTTCGACTCAGTGTGTCCCGATGTGCTATTAATTAAACTAAAAAGATACGGTGTTCGCAGCGTTGTCCTTAAACTGACAGAAAGTTACTCAAGCAATAGGCTTCAATATGTACGCGTCCACCAAGAAACGACTACAAAAATAGTAATCAAACAAGGTGCCCCTCAAGGTTCTATTCTTGGACCGTTATTATTCCTAGTCTATATTAACGATCTTTGTAGCATCCATAATTCTCCTAAATTAATAATGTACGCAGATGACACAAATATTTTCTTCACTGCACGCACCAGTACGGAGCTTCAGGAGATTATTAATAAATATATGGAGTGACTTTCCGACTGGTTACTTGCCAACAGGTTACACTTGAATACTAATAAAACCAAATATATTATATTCGCTCCAATTAATAAGCCAATGAACAATGGTATTCATATTACCTTTCGGGGTGAAGCAAAAACAAGAGGTGAAGCAAAAATTTCTGGGAGTAATGTTTCAAGAAAACTTGTCTTGGAAGACCCACATTGATAATCTTTCTCTGGAGCTGAGTAGATCGCTCGGCTGCCTATATAGAATAAGTTCACTTATACCTTTGTGGTATAAAATTTCTCGTTATTATACTCTCTTTTATTCCAGACTTTCCTACTGCATATTGGTTTGGGGTACAACCTCTAGTAAAAATTACCTCCGAATGCCAAAGTTACAGAAGCACGTACTTCGGTTACTTGAAAGGTATGCAGGACACCAAAAGACTTACCAACAGGTCCACTGTTTGCAAAGTATTCTCTGCTAAGAGCAGATGAAGTTTACTGTTTCAAGTTATTGCAGTATGTACAAAAACATAAACTTCACGTAAGTAGCCGTCCCGCTGAAACACACACGCTCGCCCTTCGGAGGCAAGAGCGCGGAAAGCCTCGAACGCACACGAATTACGGCAAACAGCATTTAAATTGCCAAATTCCGGTGCCTCTAAACAAACTGCCAGATGATGTCGACCTAAACAAATCAAAAAAGAAAAAGGCGGTAAAAACACTGGTTATCGAGAAAGAAATTCGCTACCAGTGACTGCTCTCTTAAAGTCGTGTGTAGCGTCTGTAAAACAGTGCTTTTTTACTGTGTGTTTTGGATTTCGCCGTTTTTTTCTCTCTTCTTTTCTTCTTTTTATGTGCACCCATGTTCGCCACGATGACTGAGCTTTGCATCTGTGCTCATATTTTTTCCCTTCTTTTCTTCTTGTCCCATCAGTGGCAAAAAAATGTGTTGTATATATTTGTGTATAGTGATATTTTCTGGATCCTGTATGACAGAGAATTGTGTAGAGTGCAACAACAAATGTGTGTGTGTTTTCTGTAATGCTGTTGAAACTGTATGCGGAGGGAGGGCCTCGTCAGGCTAGTAGCCTTTAGCTTTCCCTTCGCTTTTTCCTTGTATTGGAAAGTAATCAATAAACAATCACAATCACAAAACTGATAGAGGGAATACATTTGTTTGTTAGTTCTTTGATCTTGTTTTTGAAAACTGACAAGTTCTTAATGACAGACCGATGATGAAAAACGAATTGAAAATACGGCGGAAAAGCTTGTAGCTCGTTGTCGATTCCTTTGTAATTTCCTTTATGGTACATACGTATGGTTTTCTTGAACCTTTGGCGGGATGTAGGAGAAAACTTTAACATGGCATGAATAAGCTTATGCTCACTGATTTCACGCAGGTAAGCAATCAATGACAAGTTTTCAGGGTTGTTGGGCGGTATTAAATTCAGAATGTTTGAAGATTCGGGACCAACGCGAGTCGGTTCGAGCAGCATTTGCATCAGGTTAAAATTTACACACGTCTACAAACATTCCTGCTTCAGGGTTACCAGGAGTTAGTAGGCTTACGTTTAGCCAGTTGATTTTAAGGCAGTTTTAATCGCCAAGGAGAAGAATTTGCGCAGTAGGGTGTTTCCTATAGTAATTTCGACAAGTGCATCGTTCAGTTTTTGTGCGAATTCCGGGTTACAGTTGGGGGCCCTGTAGCAGACGCTGAGTAGAACGGTTTACGGTGGAGCGCGGTATTTTAACCTCAGTATTTCTAGATCTGAAGTAATATTAACAAAGGAACATGACATTTGGTTGTTAATGGCAATAATAACACCTCTTCCGCGTGCACCTTGACGGTCATTACGATACACGTTAAAATTCGGTAAGTCATCTAAAGTTTCATCATCTGTGACGTCGCTTGCTAGTCCCGTTTCAGTTAACATTAATATGTTGTTGCCGAAAGATGAGAGGAGATTGGACAGGGCTTCGCACGTTGTAAGGAAACTGCGAGTATATTGATGCAGATTAAGAAAATGAAAGATTAACTCAGCTGGTAGTCTGTGGTTGTTTCCGAGCGTTCCGACGGCGATATGATTTCTATTTGATTTCTTTTAACTGCCTGTGCATCTTGATCAAATATTACAACTTTTGAGTCCGATTTACAGCGTTTTGGATCGAAGGAATAAGAGTATACAGACTCGATTCTGGCGAAAGCTACTCTATGTTTTCGGGCATTTCGGACGGGTCGAGAAATATCTTCGCCAATACTGAAATCTGTGTCTTTAAGCTTAAGGCCTTTCGAAAGAATGAACCATTTAGTTTTGAAAGCAGAAATGTTCCCTATTGTTATTTGGCGGTCTGTGCTGTGGCGGCCAAGACGGTCTGCGCGCTCCATGTCATTAGGTTCGATTGCCACGTTCAAGCTATCAAGGCAGTGCTGGATTATGATGCTTGCTGATTGGTCGCAAGATTATTTTTCATTTGGGTCGGGAAGTCCATACAACTGTTTCTCCTCGAGCGGTTCTCGATATCGTCCAGACGTGTGTCTATCTCAGAAAACTGGTGAGTCGTTCTAGCGATGTTAGCGATGATTTCTGTTCGCAGGGTGCCAAGAGACTCACATTGGGTCCCAAGGTCCGCAATTCGTTCGCTTAAGGCAGATGTCGTTTCATCTCTTGCTACTAGTTGGTTTGTGAGGTCTTGGTCTTCGGAGATAAGTTTTGATTGACCAGCGGCCACGTTTTTCAGTTTGGCCAAAGCAGCATGGGCATCAGGTAGTCCCGGATTAGTTTCAACGTCGCCCGGCAGTAGGCAGCAAAGCGCGAATGACATTGACACATTCAACAGCAAGACGGAAGCAGCACTGCGGGCTGGGCAGCTGCATCAGGCAATAGTTACTAGTTTCCCTAGAAAAAAATGGTACATGGCCCGCCTACCTGCAAGACGAAGATAAGCGGATTAGCGGTCCGTGCAGTGGCACAGCCGCAGAGCCCACAGTGTGCCGAAGGTGGGTGTTCCTCTTTTAGAGCTGACGTAAACGGTGCTGTCAGTGACGATGGAGCCGCCTACGCAGCTTTTTTGGTCCAGTATTGGAGAGGTGGCGCTGTGAGGGGTCCCCGAGTGTCGGTGGGGACCAGGTGACGAGCACACAGTTCGCCTTCTTGGTGTGGCGTCCAGATGTCTGCTGCGATGCCGTACGTGTTCTTGCCGTCGAGAGCGAAAGTGACGACCTGAGCAAAGACCTGCATGACGAAGGTAAGTTGATTGGCTGTCTGTGCAGATGCGCAGCTGCAGAACCTTGGGAACTTTGGGAACCTTTGCGACAGGTGGTGCCAGGAAAATTTTCTAACAAAGTGGCGATGCCAGAAGCACTGCATGGTAGGCCTACTTCACGAAGTAATAGGCGTTCCCTCTGCAGTATACAAAATGCGAGTTCTTCCTCACCGAACTTGCCAAACGTCTTCGCTCCCAGCATCCGCCTCCATGTCGCAGTCGTAGAATTCCCAAAGAACAAATTACTGCGGATAAAAAAGATCACCATAGAAGTCCTTTAACTTCTTCAACACTTGGTTGTACTTTACAGTATACAGTCTCCACAGTATAGCTGTTTATGATGGAAAACTTTTCTTTAAGCGGGAAATTAAGGGATGTAGACTACACAGTAATTTGTATCCGAAGGTCGCTTTTTGCATCGGAAGCGGTCTCGTAAGGCTGTAAAAAAATTACAGGGGCTTAACGTAGTTAAACCGAGTAGACTTGCGACAGCAGGTGTTGCTTCTTCAACTGGGGGGGGGGGGGGGGCACTTAAGCTCCGCGTTAAGAGTATGACGCGATATATTTTGTTGGTTAATGCCCATATATTCCAAACTGGTCATTCTCTACTAAACATTCATAGATAGCGGCCAGTACTCACACCACTGCCAGCGTAGTGGCACAGCGCAGGGATTTCCCGACCCATGTTGGTGTTCCCGAGCAAGCTCTCGCGCTACTGGCGCGATGCTCCTCCGAACTTACCCGTGCTTACCCGAGCAACTCAGGTAAGCTCGTGTAGTAACTCAAGTTGCTAGGCGACGGCACAAGATCGTACGTGCGTATGATGAACATATGTACATACGTAAGGTGACAAGAGCGGTAATGAAGTAATAAAATTGCTACCTATTTAAAAAAAAAATCTTTTCTAGCTTGAACCGAAGTAGACTTCTGTAAACAGTGCTTCGAATGCGAAAAATACGGTACACAAGCGTAACCAGCTCGGCTTCCTAGCACGACTCTATGCCATTGTACGGATTCTCCAGCTGTCCACTGTTTCGGTTACACAACGTGCCGCTCTGAATGAATGGTCTAGCAGGGGTTGAGAGACGAGGACATGTGGGGTCAACAAGCAAAGAGAATTCAGTTAGTGTGACGGGAAGTCGGATATCGCAACACACGCACGCACGCATGCATGGAAGAACGAACGAACGAACGAACGAACGAACGAACGAACGAACGAACGAACGAAAGAACGAACGAACGACCGACCGACCGACCGACCGACCGACCGACCGACCGACCGACCGACCGAAGGAACATACGAACGAACGAACGGAATTTTGTGTTGTCATCTTTCTCCCTGCTTTTGTGCTTGTATTCTGTTACTCACAATTACAAGAAAAACAATGACTATACTCGCGGACAGCTTTTTGTGGCTATGCAGTGGAAGCTACGAGGGCGAGGCGAATGGCTTTCCCAAGCGCGCTCTTGTCACGCTCTCACGAGGGAGAGAGCTACGCGTTTAAGCTGGCGGCGCGCGCCCGTAGCTTCCGCAGCATAGCCACAAAAAGCTGTCCCCGAGTATAGGCGATTCGTTCATGCCGTGCAGCCATAGCGAGTGCTGCTAGTGCTGCTGGTGCGCGTATGCACACTCGCCAGCGGCATGCGTCGGCGTTGACTCCTTCATCGCTACATGGAGTGCGGTGCAACGAGTTCCGCGCCTCACGCTAGAAGTTTCTTGCCGCGCGGGCTTCCACCCGAAAGTTCGCTGGCGAGATGCTGAGCAACAGGAGGGCGCCACTCGGCACCGCCAACCACTCTGGCCTGAATTGAGAGCTAAAAAAAAGAACCTCTTGCTTCAGTGTAAACAAGAGAGCGAGCGTTAAGGGACGCGGCTGCAGGAATCGAAAGCTTACTTTCTGAACGCAGCCATCCCAATCCTGGAGCCTTTTGACAATTTGGCACTCTAAAAATTTTAAAGATAGCGACGTAAAAAAGAAAGAAACAAAGCAACGCATACAGAAGGGCCGAGTTTAGGGACAACTGCACTTTGCTTTCAAAGTACAACTACTGTCAGAGCCACTTTGGCCGCACAGCGAGACGTTAACAGCATTTAGTGCTCCGAAACGGCGGCCCCCAACACAGTTACCTCTTGTCACGTACGGCACTCTTTCGCAAAGCGTTTCGCTGGGGGCGCTGTTGTAGCCGGCACGGTAAAGAAACTCTTGCCGGCAGCAGTCTCTGCCTTTCAGTCCCGCGTGGTGCGATTACAGATGCTGAAATTTTGCCAGTAGGCATTGCTTGCTGACCTTTCCGCCCTCAGAAAAACGAAGAACACTACGAAGGTCCGCAACGACCGAGTGCTAAATCGTGGCGACTGTGTTATCACCTCAGGAAATAAATGCCTGAAATATTGCTGGCAGGCCCACACTTACTTTGACCAAAAGCAACTTTTAGGTGACCCCCCCCCCCCCCTTTTTTTTTCACCGCGATCATGTAGAATTTTCAACGGAACGACTATTCTTGGTAGCATTACTGTTAGTGGCAAATGCGATAAAGAGAGGCATAATTTATAACCACTTTGTTTAAGAGTACTCGAATTCAGCTTCTAGTAGGGTGCAGTCAAGCTTGCTGCATCTATCTTGGCTAGTTATGAGCAGAAAAATACAAAATTGTGTAAAGGCGGGTAAAAAATTACAGATAATTTTTGCCTAAACTCCATGAACGTGCGAAAGCAGAACTTCATGAACGATAACTACGACGATGTAGACAGAGTTCCCTGAGGTTTCGCGCCGCAGATGGAAGTTGATGAAGACGACGATGTGCAGTGAATAGTGCAAGTGTGTGTCGAAGTTGAGTGTGTTGAAGAAGCGTGATCGCCTACGGCGATAGCCTATAGTGCTCTCGTGTACTCTCGTGAAGCTGATCCTGTTCGCGCCGCCACGGGTTCCAATCCGCGTCGCGGCAATATATTTTTATTTTTATTTCACTTTGCACGAAACAGCAAACGTCGCAAGATACTCGGCACAAACCCAGAAACATCGAAAGATGCTGCTTGGAATTTACACATCGGAACAGTGCTTTCGCGCTGAAAAAGCATATCTCTTGTGAATGTATTTAAGTGGGCAGAAAGTGGGCAGACCACATGAAGCAATCACGAATTGAGGTGAGAGAAAAAAAGATTTAGGGAAGGCGCTAAAATACTATCAAGTTTGTTTCAATAATTTGCTGCTCTCGGGGAAAAAAGAGTAATAGTTATTACGAGCGAAGAAGAGAGTGAGTGTGTGCGGGCTCAGTACAAAAGGAATTTATTTACTAGAAGTCTAGTTTGTAGTGGCCTTTGAAAAGCTGAAGAAAAAATTTCCCTCGCCAAACTTTATCTCAGGCTGGGCGCACGGAGTCTACCTTTTGATAAAAAGGCAGTCATTGAAGTCCGTCAAAACCCCAAGTATAGGGCGTAGTATTTTTGCATGCTTTACCTTTCTTAAATGTGTTTCTGGGTACGAGAGTTCAAGATGGTGGTCATGTAACCTAAGTTCGGCTGTAGGCTCGCTTTAAGTGCATTGCAATGTGACTGGGACATACAGCGTGGACTGAATGTCATTCCCATTCTGTCCGCATCCCGTGGAGCCACATGTAGGGCGATGAATCAACACCTGTTCGCCCAGATTTTTGTTCTCTTGCTGGTAGTGCAAAAACCCTATAAGCAAGAAGACGAACGTAGCACGGGGAAAGCGTGAGCGCTGGTTCAAGAAAGAAGAGCTTTTGGTTAGGGCGGCTAGTCAGGCAATGAATGTGTTAGTTCAGCTAAGATCGTTAAGAATCCACAAATGAAAGTTTCCGAAGAGTGCATGCAACCTCTGTGGAAATGACAATGCGCGGTGAATACCTGGAATAAAGAATTATTTTTGTGAGATATGTCCTCACAGAGAGCCCTTTTTTAATTATCTGGCACCTGCCTAAATCTTCTGCATCTGGGTTAATTTTTACCCGGAATCTCATTAACAATGCCGCTAATAAAAAAAAAAGAAGAAGAAGAAAGGCATCCAGGAACAAAGGTTTTTGGAAACGCCGCAGTCGGCTGAGAGTTCATGGGTATAGGGACCAATGCAAGAAACCGGACAGGCCTGAGTCTGCTTGAGCGAGCCTCGGGGCCACCTGCGCATGCTCACTGGCGGCTGCTGTTCGCGGTATACAACAGCGGCGTGCGCTCTAATGACCTGCATTGGACCTGAATTAATGTTGCGTTTTAGAGGCAGCAGATTTCGAGTTAATATATATATTAGCCCGTTTCCAAGATATGTAGTTAATAACCTTCATCGCAAAAAGACAAAGGAATAATAATCTCAAAATCTCCTAGTAAAAGTCGATCACTAACCTCCTAGTATCACGCCTCCATGTATGCTACCATTACAAATTGTTCCAGTGTTAAAACATTAGTTATTCTGTGACGCTAGTGACATAAGAACAAATACACAATAGGGTTAATAAAAATGAACTTAGTATTTATAGTCAAAAAATAATCCGACGATGTGTGAGTTCACAAGACGATATAAGCTTCTAAATCAAGAGTCATAATTATGGAAAGCTGTACGGTCCTAATAAGTAAAAAAAGGCGCCCCTCCGGCCCTTAAGGGAAACTGCCAGATTCAGCGGCGGCAGCTGCGCCCTTGCTGTCGTCTGAGGGCTTGGCCTTCTTCCTGCGCTTTTTCTTCTTGCCTTCGGACTTGGGCTCCTCTTTCGCCTCTTGAACAGCGACCGGAGGTACGCCAGCCGGCTCGAGTGATCCGACCGAGGCGACAGAGGCGGATTGCGGACTCAAGTCCGCTTGCGGCGCATCCGCAACGGGCCGTGGCACACTATGACCGGGGGCTGCCGCTACCACAGCAGGGGGCTCCTTGGACTTCGCCCGGCCGCCAGTCTGATGGGGGGTGGCGGCGATCGAGTCGGCGCTCAGGGGATCTTCACAGCTGGACACTGCGGTGGTGCCGACAACAGACGCTTCAAAGCCCTGCGGCCTGGAGGGCGGATGCTTGAACAGCAGCGCTTTCTTGGCGCAGGGCTTACTGAGCAGTGCATTGTCCAGCTGGAAGCAGCCGAACACATCGTAGCGCAGTGGCAGGTGGCGGGCCGTGAAGAGCCACGTGGAGAGGTGCGACACGGCCAGCAGGATGATGAGGCTGGCGAGCATGGTGAACGTCCGTACGGGAAACAGCTGCCGGCCGGTCTGCTCGTCGTAGTACGGGTAGGGGATGAGCGGCGGCAAGCTGAGCGCTTTCTCGCCGGCGCCTACGCGCAGCATGACAGCCAAGACGTAGGCTGCCGCGGAACCGTACGTGTTCGAGAGGTCGCGGAAGTACGCCACGCACACGAGCTGCGGGAAGAGTACCACGTAGACCATGTCGGAGGAAAGATACCAGAGCCCCTGGACAGCGCCGACGGCCTGCGAGATGTAGGTGGCCATAATGCCCACAACCACCACGGCCAGCCGGATCACGAGGTTCATCTCCTCGAGGGACGCCTGCGAACGACGCAACAGGCCAGATCAGGGCACGGTGTCCGGATTTTCCGGCTATCAAAACATTAAACTGCTTGCGGCGCTACGCTAATACAAGGCTGCCAATGCAGTGTCTCGAACATTGCTTCGCTTACTCCCGAAAACTGAGCCGTTTGCCGTTACATAAAGACAGACGTATACGCCATTCCCAGCTTGTGATCATGTACACGAAAATGTATCAGCTTTTCGAGGTTCTTTTAAACTACTGTCGCAGAAACAAGCGCCTTACGACCTCGCTGCGTGAGAGGTGGGAAGAGCTAAAATGTGCTCGCAGCCTAGCACACCACAGATGGAGTAAATTGAGTAATGGCTGGAGATAATCTAGATTTTGAAATGCCGATGCTGACCTAAAAAGAAACTTTAATGGTCCTTATTATATTGTCGATCAGCGTAATCGCACCGAAAGTCTCCGCAGAATGTATCTTAGAGCTGCCCCTGTTGCTCAACCTGTGTTGAAAGCATCGCAATCTGCCTTTAACATAGCTTGTTGCCTCAACAGAAATGACCTCACAATCAAAGCCGACCAAGTGTACAGGTCAGGTGAAGCGTGAAGCAGGCTGCAACTTCGTGCTGCCAGTAATCTGTCCAGACGGATAAATTTCGATATCGCTGCGTCGCGCTCTTCCGTGTGAGTAAGAAGAGATGATTGCGAAGAATGCAGCGCGCTTGGGATTCCACACAGCTCAGTACACATATGAAATCTGCGAGTTAACAATAATAACCAAAACAAAATCACGTCGAGGGTCGACAGCAAGGTGAAGAAGCTCTGACGGCATTCGTGAGGACAACAGAACAGTAAGCAAAAGCAAGAGTTTACGCTTTCCTTACGCGGTGTACATAGAAACTACACTCCTGCGTTGCAAGAATGTCGTTTGATGCCCCTCTCTAGAGCAGGAAAAAAGAAAGTTTACACCACTTACCACGCCAATAGTGGCCACAGCCGGACTACTTCTTTCAGCGTCTTCTGGCCGTTATCATTTCAGAATAAAAAAACCCTAGTCAGGTTCACTCGAGAACTGGCAGATACAAACGCTAACCGCTTTTGCACAAAACACAGGAACCGCGACAAAACACTATCATTGCCTTTCTTTAATGTTTTCTTCCCTACTGATTCAGGCTCCCCCTCTCCTTTAACAACATATTCAGAGATATTACAGCATTTGCGCCTTGAAAGGCAGATACTCCCGAGGCCTGCTAAGGGTCTTAGTAAATCAGAATAGTGTCACCTTCGAAGGCTACAAACTATGTCGTTTTGATAATGCAGCTACGCTTCACGCCATTGAGCCCGAGTCCTTTTCGGCACAGTGCAAAGTTTGTGGTCAGGAGGCAAACTTATGCCATATGGTATGGGCTTGATCAGGAAAGTAGCAGTATTGTCATAATAAATCAGCCAACGTAGGGGAGCTGGGAGGCAGCCATGTCCAGCTCGGACCTCGAGGAACAACGAGCCCTCTTCGCCAGAGCACGGGCAGCGGCTTTTACCAACGGTGTCCCGTACTGGGGAACCGATCAGCCTTCCATTAATCTATGTGATTGTGGCTTTGAATAAACGTTTTCATCATCATCATCTCACTGCGATTCGTTACCGGGGCCGCCAAGATCTCATCCTGAGAGCGAAATTGCGGCCACTCGTACAGTAAACCTTTGTCCACGCTAAGTCGTCTGCGTGCTTTTAAGACGTTACGCTTCGCTTGCGCTTATCGGCGACGCTCTGACTTGTTGCTGAATATTTCCTTTCGTTGCGAGAACAGCTGCTATAAGCATTGTATCGAAAACCTGTGAACGCATTACTTGAGGCTTGCGCAGTCGACTTGACCGTACAGTAGATTTGAAGAGTTCGAAACACCGATACTGCATCTTTAGATCGCGAAAGCGCTCATGAGGACAGGTACACAGAAAGAGAGGGACACACAGCGCACTGTGTGTCCGCCTCTTTCTAGGTCCCTGTCTTCTTGAGCGCTTTTCCCATTTAAACATGCTAACCAACTAGACCAAACGCTGCCGCTGTTGATAAGGTACCGACCGACTCCGGACTCCTGTGCCGTTTATGTGGCGCGAAGCTACGCCTGCATTGTGAATGATGCCGTCACGACGTTCCGAAAGAGTAAAAACTTTACGGCGAGACTGCTCGCTGTTAAAGATGATTCTGATTAGACTGTACTTTAAACTGACTGCCTTGTTCGCCCAGGTGACGCCTATAGCGCCACATGGTATAAAGCCTTCTGGCATTTCCTTGACATTGGCTTCTAGAAGCCGATACCATTACACAGTGGGACGGGAGAGTGCCTGTCGAACGAGGACCGCCTTGAGGCAGCTCTGACCTGGTCTCGAAGCAGCACCTTGTAGACGTTCTGCGAGAACATGGAGGCCGCGCTGAGGATGGACGAGTCGGCGGACGCCATGACGGCGGCCGACACGCCCGTCAGGCCCACGGACGACACGATCGTTGGGCTCAGGTGCAGCATCGACAGCGGGAGCACACGCGGCACGTCCTCCGCTGGCAGCGGAGAGGGGCCCTCGAAGCCCGCCTGCGTGAAGTCTGCGCCGGACGCAAAGAGTGACGATATGAATTCAGCCATATTAGCGAATGGTCTATCCAGGGTTCACTATTGGTTTCCACTAGCCCCACTAACGAGTTCGCTTTTCGTGCGTTATGCCGTGGAGAACTTTTGTCGTCCCACAGGATCCATATGCGTAACTTCCGCGCATGCATGGCGGGCAGTAAGGTAGCACACAAGTGCGATGCTCAAACGATCACACGTTACAATATGCCGAGCCAGTTCTACAAGGTCGCAGTCCAGGAGCTGGGGAACTTTGCCTTCGAACGGAATTCTGCATACTTTTGAATTCGCTCGTACCGCGTTTAACAGTACCTCTTGCTGGGCTAGATGGTGTAACATTGTGTAACAAAAGTAAAAACAGCGCTGATTTTTACACCACACACAAAGCGCCCGTCCTGTCGGGTCTTCCTGTGTGGTTCGTGTAAAAATTAGCGCTGTTTTTACTTTTGTCGTACTGTGACTTTGCCTTTTACACTCCTACCTCAAAAACATCCGCCTTTATTGGAATATATCCACAACTTCTTCTGCTTGCAAAAAGAAGAGTAATTTATCTGCGAGCTTCAACAGGTCTAGGATCCAACGGTTGACCAGTGACCCCAGCGGTAGTGTTTCTTGTTGGATGGTGAATATAGATTTCTGGGCATTCCATTCCGTTGTATTGTATTTGACTGGATATTTATCCTTGTCAAGAACTGCATTCATACGAATCTTTTCTTATTCCCACCCCTCCGCCCAAAGCGCACGCATAAAGAGAACGGTAGAATGTCGGCGATTCCTATTTTAAAGCGTGATATAGTGTTTGGGTCAAATTGCACAGAAAATGTCAATCTCTGCTCTCTTTCGGGCTTCGTCACTTTTCGTTGATGTGTAACTAACGCTAGCTATCGTCGTGACTTTTTTGTGGAATTAGAGTCGAATGACCGCTCATTGCTGTTCCTGACGCTAAAACATCGAGGC